>CAKAOI010044802.1:0-100698 GCA_916701655.1 Sebastiscus albofasciatus | reverse complement strand
TGGCATACAAACTATATATATATATATATATACTATATACTATATACTGTATATGCATATATACAAGAACCTGTTTATCATAAATGTTCAAGTAAACCATGCTGTATTATATGAAACATGCCAAAGATTGAAGTAGATATACTGCACTAAAATATCTCAAAACAATTTTGATTGGCATGCAACAAACCATACATGTGTTAATACTACTACTACTACAAATAATAATAATAAATACTACCTCTACTACTACCACCAATAATAATAATAATAATAATAATAAATACTACCTCTACTACTACTACTAATAATAATAATAATAATAATTAAATACCAGTAAGAAATAAATTTGTCATATAACATGTACACAAATGTGTTTGGCTCTACACAAATTGAATATGGTATTGTGGTAAAAAAAGATAATTTAGTAAAAAAAGTATCCATAACTACAACATGCGTTGCAATGATTTAGTCCTGAAAATCTGCCAAAAGTAGCTTAAATATCCCCGTTTATTAGATTATAATTACTCAAACACTACTTAGGAGCTTAAGTCTTGTATCTGAGAGTGGCCAGTATTCCAGACACACCCCAGGGAGAGGTTATAATGAGAGAAAGGGGATTTCCAAAGAGGTACTTTCCTGGTATTGAATGACAAAACATCACATCAAAACATATTGTATAGCAATTCAAAAAAAGGTACTGGTACATTAAATTTTGGGTTTGGGCCCATGCAAATGCCTCTCTGCTAGCAGAGATAATGAATGAGATGAAAACACATTATTTACCTGTGAATGACGTAAATGCTAACACCCTCTCTTCATTTAAAATGCAGCAGCTAAAGATAAAGAGACAATACATCTCGACTCTCTGTTCACATACCTTAATGCATGTTGCATCCTCTGACCTCCTGAATCAAAGCCTGCCAGGTGTCGTTATTTACCTTTGGCAGATAATACCAAACACCTGCTTATACATCACAGCTTTGGGTGTGGCCCTGCATACTTGAACAATTTAACTCAATCAGCACAACAAATATTTTTCTGCCATGTGTTGATAAAGTGTTGATTTGGAGAAATCTGCAATGTTGAAACCTGGGATCCAAAAAAACCCACCTGACTTGTAAGGTACGTTAACAAATACAACGCAGAAAAGTTGTCATTCAGTTTCATTATTGTACGTTTATTTAACAGAACTGATACAGTACATATTTGGATATAAAGTACTCATGTGAATACATGGTGCAACAGTAGCTGTAAGTAAAGAGCATTATGGAGGTGTTGTTAGTGCAACGCTGCCCTCATGTGGCTGAAATCATTGACTTCAATCACACGTGTAAGTGCACTGAACCCTCACGGAGTCATAAGTTGTTACCACTGATGGTAGAAACATCAACACAGTGGAATGGTAAACTTATCGATGGAGGTTTTCAAACATACAAAAACAAAGTATGTGTTAAACAAAGAGTAAATAAAAAGACATTCATCAGACAGATTAGGCTGTTTAAGGCAGTAATGCTGTTATATCCAGTAGTACAGTGGTTCCCAACCTTTATAGGGGACACCTTCTCTATCATTGAGTAAACCAATGACCCCTGATTAAGTGACATATTTTATGGATATTTCATATTATATTCAATGCATAACAATAACAGTACAGAACAACTGAAACTGTACAATTAACCTGAATAGTGAACACAATATGTGCAAGAAGTTTGTGTAAAACGAGCGATTTGGATGAATTTTGAGCAGATTATTTGTGAATATTGCAACAGAGATGAGTTTTCATGCTAATTTTAGGGACTTTCATACTTAATAGGCTTCTTTATTGACCAATTCAGTGTCTTCTTCTCCCTGACGCCTGTCCATTGTTCTATTGGCCCTTTGGTTGTTTTAACTGCATACTTTTCTAATGCAGGACGAGGCTGTGTAGCAGAGAGGGAAGGCTCTGTGATTATAGCTTGTGTTCAGTGTTATCCAGTTTATAGCTTAAATAATAATCCAAACTTTAATTTAGTTTTCTTCACAGAAATTAATGAAATGCTGAGATATAGGCCAACTGTATATTTTCTTAAAAAGTTGTTTTATACCCCTTAAAATCAAGAAGGCCTCTCGACCCCCCATGAAGCTTTGGCGACCCCTGGTGGGAGTCGGGATCCCCAGGTTGGGAACCAGTGCAGTAATAGACTATGAAGGCAGAAAGTAGATGACACATTTTGTTAAAGGGCCAGATCAACCCAATTAGAAAAGAACATCTCTAGTGGTATCTAACCATGAAGACAGTTTTACTTAGTCTGCATAATTCACTGGTTCTTCTTGTAGTTCCAGTGAAAACTGTTCACGCTGAGGTCTGCAGGATTATCCAGAGTGAAGCATTTATTTGGAGTAGTGTTTCTGGTATAATGATGACTTTAAGTCCAATATTCACTCTCCTTTTAGCTCTGTTTTGCTCTCCACCAGCTTTTTGGTACACGGCAGGTAGCGTGCAGTGGATTCATCAGAGTTATCTCTGCTGCTGCTAGAACAAGGTGGACGAGAGCAGTGAATAAAAACAGTAAAGTTGTGGACTTTTCTGTTGCGTTTGAGCAGAGGCTGATATCTCACGCTTAGACAATTTAAGATAAATGGCTAGATATCACCAGAGATTGGAGAGTAAATATATTATTTTGTACTTTGGGTGAACCAACATTGGCTTCTTCCTTCTCATTTGGTAGTCATGGCGACTCCCTTCTTGACCCAGGCGTTGCTGTTGAGTAGAGAGAGCATGAAGCGAGCCACGTCCCCTCTTGCCACGGCGCTGCCTACGGGGTTACCGCTGCTGTCGGGCACAAAGTATCCCTCGTGGGTCAGAAACTCTTGAGCTGTTGAGGAGACAAAGACGACAAACTGAGAGTCAGAGGACATTACAACAACATCATTCTTTATTTGGTCCTTCGGGTAGTGAAAGTCCGGGGGATACATGCTGAAACATCAAGGGATAGAACAGCATTAACAAAACAAATTAGGCCCATTCATTCGCATAAACTCTGCATTAAGTAACGAGAGCGCTAATGCTAATAAGCTTGAACTATGTCAAAATGGATCCTGAGGCAGAAGGGCTTCTCAAACACTTGAGTCTGTTTATGGGTTTGCTGCTACCCCCCCTTCTCTGCTTTTACCTGAGGCCGGCTGGTTCTTTAGACCAGGTGGGCGGACCACCGTCCAGTTGATGTCCTCGGTCTTCTGCAGAGTCTGCTCCATCTCGTTCATGTTGGTGAGAACGCTTCGGATCATCGGCAGCAGGAGGAACCGGATGAGATAAGATGACTGCGCTCCAGAGGTGGCTAACAACCAAAGAGGAAAAAAAATACAGTGTGAAATTATCCTCTTAAATCTCACACATTTCACCAAAAAAACACATAAAAAATAACATATACTATTCCGTAACTTTATGACATTATTTTATAAATTTAAGGGGCTTTAATTGCAGCACTTGATGCTCCCTGGGAGAGTTCAAAGCTCGGATAAAAAACTGTGTAACTGAAGAGTGCAATTGCTATTCCTAAAATGGATTTTGTATTATATATCTGTTGTCTTTTGTCTGTTTTAACATGCTCCATTTTGTAATTTTTGTAACTTTGTAATGTTGTGCCATCTTGGCCATGTGTGCTTCGAAAAAGGAGAAAAGCCACTTACTCACACTTAACATCTGGAGGTCGTGGCAAGATATTTTTGAGAAGGTTAAATATCAATCAGGTGGACTTTTTTCAACATCAAATAACAAAAGGCCCCACAGAAGACATCATCATCATCATCACCATTGTGTGCTGCACTTACGGTCAGTGTACCAGGAGGTCATGGTGATGATCCTGTTGACCCGGACCTCTCGCATGGCGCTGATCATACTGTTCATGGACAGGGTGTAGCCCGTCACCGCCGAGAAGAAAGAGGCCGGGAAGCCGAGGCAGGATATGATCACATCCTGTCCTTTAAAGTGAGTCTTCAGAGTGTCTGCGGAGAAAATATCAGCTTCCACCACCTGGAAGCAGCAGACAGGGAAACACCAATAATGAATAATTAATTTTACTTTGTGTATATACATATATATATATATATATATATATATATATATAAGAAATCGCACTTATTAATATTATATTTCATTTTGATCTGCCGATAGATCCTCCTAAATGCTACACACTGTTCCTTTAAGATTATTTCTTGCTATTGCTGCTGTGTCAAGGGGCACTAGTACTTTCCCCCAGTTCCCTTATACCAGCTTTTTTACTTGCTTTTACTAGAAATATCTGTCGCTTCCCATTACACTTTCTTGACATAAATCATGCAGCACATAGGCACCTTATATCCTTGTAGCACTTTACACACAATTTCCAAAAACTTAGTTATTTTCAGGCATTGCCAAAGAATATGTGATATGTAGATTTTAGTAAATGTTACTTAAACAGGAGTAAATAGTGTTTTTGTCGGGGACTATTTTCAGCTGCGGATTAATACCAATTTTGTGCTGTAGTGAGGATTTACAGCAGCAGGACGGTGTATGTTGACTCTAAACAGTACAATGCCACTGTTGATCATACTGACGGAAAGTGTCCCCCAGTGTGGCTCATTCAATAGACAACAATGGAGCTCTATGACACAGAGGAATCAGATTTATTAGGTGATACATGTTAATAATCCATTGTTGGTTTTGGTCTTTTCATGGGATTTGTTGACAGTAAGACAAATATAGATCACCACCAGGTTTATCTTTGCAGTGTTGCATTTAAATCCACATTGTTATTTGCACTATTGTATCACACCGAGATGTTAAACCAACAAGAAAACGTGTGGCTTCCGTTCAGAAACGTGTGCCGTACTTAAGGTTTTACCTTATACAACCCTCATTTAGACACAATAAAACATTTATCATGTGATATCACACCGATTGACCTTTGAACATGGCAGCGAGCGGAAGCACAACACAAAGTGAGTGTCACAGTACCTTGAGATTATCATGATGCACGGCGAGTTTTCCCGGGTTCCTGACGATGGCGGTGACCATGTGACCCTGCTGCAGCGCCTGGTTGACCAGATACTGTCCAGTCTGCCCAGTGGCTCCCACCACGGCGATCTTCATCTTCAGACTCTGACACAAACACACACACACAGAGAGCTCAGTCAGGGATGAAGCTTATCAATGGCACCATGTGTTGAATGCCCTGACCTCTCAAACTGACTGCGGGGAGGTTCCCTCCCTGTTTCACAAGTCCAAGTGTAAGAAAATGATTATTATGGTGCAATAAAAAAAGCCTTATCTGAGGAATAGAGAAATTTAAGTTTGTCATTTGATGGGTTTAGTGCTTAAAAGGTAGATATATGTTACACTGAATCCTTGTTTATACATCTATTAAACAGAAACACTTATCTAAAGAGGTTACATCATGCACAATTTTTTATTTTCTGTCACTCAAGTAATCATTAAAATGACTAATAGTTCCAGATCTACATGGGATTGCAACTTGCTATCAATCTCAAAATGACTGACACGTCTTTTAATATGTGTACAAACATTACACAGGAATTAAAGCAAAGTTATTTCAGTATTCTGATGCTGTCCTCCCAGCTCAGTCGAAAACTTCCATTTGATAAGGTAAGAGGAACAAACACTGGGTGTCTTTGTCGAATCTAAACTGGGCCGAATGGATTATTTCTGCAGCAGAGGAGAGGATGACGAGCTTGTTGGTCAGGTGCTCTCGGAAGACATTAATCAGATACTGCTGACTGAATCTCAAATGACGTTGGTTAGGAAATCATTCTGAGAATGAATTTCTTGGTACAGTAGCTGCTATGTTAAAAAATAATTCTGCTCAACGTGGAGCCACATGTTGCACTGTAACAGCAGCTGTGCAAAACCGTGCTATGATTTGCTCTTATATGTGTATTTAAATGATTTCTTTACATTATAAAATGTCTAATAGCACAATTAAAAAGACAATATAGCCTCATGGACATAAGGTTAAAGGATAAGTAATAGAAGGAACCTTCTGTGACCTTTATCTAACCTAAAAGGGTCAAAGGTCACTTTATATTCAACTACAACCTGGTACTTTAGCTCTTGTCCTGGCACTTAAAACACACAGTTCCCAGAAAAATAGAGGGAAAACACATCATGTGATACTTCAATGGGATGAAGAATAGTTTTGTGGTGTACTGTTAATGACTCCCTGAGGCACATACTGCAAAATGTTGTCAAGTTAATATAGAAGTGGTTCACTTGAATGACGATATGAGGCTGCACGTAACGATAACACAGAGGTAGCTAAGTAGATAATGAAAGGAAACCTGTGATACCGTTATAAAAACTAAACCTAAGGGAATATTTTGGCTTAAAATTCCCTCTGAAAAAGGTTTCAAACCCCTTTTTCATCACATCTCCCAATTTTGCTGTAGATAATTCATTATCATACCTTCGTAAAATAGGATTTATTGCATTTGTTTTAAAGGTCCCACATTGTAAAAAGTGAAATTTTCATGTCTTTTATATTATAAAGCAGGTTTAAGTGATATATAAATACTGTGAAAGTATCAAAACACTCAATCCATGGAGAAATACACACAGCCCGTATTCAGAAACTGAGCTTTCGAAACAAACCATTAGGATTTCTGTCCATTTGTGATGTCACAAATATACAATATTTAGACCATTACACAGTTTTAAACGTAAACATTCTAAATGTGTCCCAATTCATTTCCTGTTGCAGTGTATGTGAATGACATCAGCTGACAGGAAGTACACATGGACCCAAGCTGTTTCATAGCAACACAATTCTGTTGCCATTCCATTGAAATGTGCTAAAACGGAGCGTTTCAGACAGAGGGTAAATACAGGTATATTCAGACAGACAGTATGAGGAAAATAGTGTGTTTTTTGAACATTAAAGCATGTTAACATGTTCTAGTAGAAACACAAAATACAAACATGAACTTGAAAATGAGCACACTATGTCCCCTTTAAGTAGGTTTACCTAATAAACTGGCAACACAGTGTGAAACTACCTCTATGACCCCAATCAACCAGGGTCAACCTGTGTTTTCAGTGACTCAAATACAGATCCTCTCTTAAAGGTATTTATGTTATCCAACCAGAGAAGCAACATGCGTTTTTCCTACATTTCTACAATACATAACAGTTCGGCGTTAATTATTTATCCATATGAAAGAGAGGAATGCTCGTTTTTAGTTGTTAAAGGTTGCTTGTTAACTAACAAACCAAACATTAGGTAACTCACCACCGCCATGTGTTTTACGTCATTGCGTCCAGTGAGGGAGGCGTTCAAGAGCGGCAGCGTTCAGGTATGTTGTGTATGTAAAAGCAACGGTTTTCAAAGGTTATTATGAGTTTTATATATTTAAGATGGATTTAAAATAATTTTTTCATGATACGCAGGATGAGATAATGTGGCATTTTCAAGTAAATGTCGTAGCGACTGAAAAATTGCACCCCAAAATATGTATATTAACTTAAAAGAGCATTTTAACTGTTAATCAATTAGCTAACTTGGCTAATTAGTGACAATTGATTCAATTAAAAATACCCCAAATGTGCAGGTTACAGCTTCTAAAATGTAATATACGTTAATGTTTGCTTGCTTTTTCATGTTTTATATCAAGTTCAAATCTTTTGTTATCTCTTTGTCAGACTAAATTAAGATACAAAGACCAAACTTTGATCTCTGGTACATTATGTTGTGCATTTAACATTATTAGGACTCGAGCACACAACGGTAAAGGCCCTATTGAAACTAGGAATTCTTCTTTTTCTTTTTCTCTCAAATGAATCGCCTTTTTGACGACCTTAACATGCTCAGAAAGTTGTTAAACTTGGCACACTTATCAGACGCAGTGAAAAAAATTATATTTTAAGCTTATTGGGCTTGGGTGTTGCAAAATGGCTCGCTAGCGCCACCTAGATAGTTGAAAAAATTGAGCCCCTAGCTTCGGTTTCACCTACATGTATGAAATTTGGCAGACACATGTAACATGTGAAGACGCACAAAAAAGCCTCTTAGAGGTATGCCCAAAACTCAACAGGAACTCAGCCATTTTTAATTGAATATGTGATTTTCGCCCATTTTTAGCGTTTTATAGGTTGTGTACTTTAACAAACTCCTACAGATTTAATCAGATCGACTTGAAATTTGGTTAGGACCATCTTAAGACCTTGAGGATGAAAAGTTATCAAAATGGTGAGGTTTCACTGAACTACCTGACCGTGGCGTGGCGGCCATTTTGAGCTATTCGCCATGAAACAGGAAGTTGTTGTAACTTCAGCATACTTTGTCAAATCTGCTCCAAATTTCTCAGGCATGATGGTGGTCCAGGCCTGAGGTCATTTTCATGACATTGTAGATTCATAGCCCCTCCCCAAGACTTTAGCCACGCAAGCTTTCATAACTCATGAACCGTTTGTCGTAGCATGGAGTTACTTTTTGGGATTGTTTGTCATTTTTTATTGGGTTTGCATTGGGGAAAACATTTGAGGGGTAGAAATAAAAAATAAATACAGAAATGACAAATAGACAGGTTAAAAATAATACTGAAATGAATGATATGGGGCAGTTTAACTTGTTTTTGGGGAGGTGTTGTGCTTTTCTTCCAGCTTGGACATGAACAGACCTCTAACACCATTAACATTTCAACACCCACTGCTGCCAATGAAACATGGAGGTGTCCTCAATCGACTCATCAATAGGTAAGATGTTAACACAAACACACCTGACCACATGCGAACATACACATCCTGGAAGCCAAAAAAAAAAGCTCCTGTAAACTAAAAACAAACGCAGGCCTCCCTCTTGTCACTTGTGTTTCCCTCTGCACTTTGCCATCCCCCTATAAAAAGACCAGTCGAGTCGCATCAAGTCATTAGCTCAAGTAATCCACTTGTGACTCGGTGCCTTGATTATGCGATCACACCGAAGGGACTAAAGACTAAACCGGCTTCAGCTACAGACCGAGGGAGCTTCATTCATGAGGCCTCTGTGGTGAGTTACTGGCTGCTGCTTCTCATTCATCCACTTTATAGTACGATGACCGGTCTGATGGACGTCCTGCAGTTCTTGACCTGATCCTGGTGGACTAGTGGAGGATGAAACACAACAAATGGCTGTTTAAATACTCGTTGAAACTGAGAGCCAAACAACTTGGGAGCTGGTGACTGGATAGAGGAGGGGACCACGTAAGTAAACTGCTGATTTAAAGATCTCATAGTAGAGTAACTTTAGATTTATACAGCAAACCCAAAACCCAAAACAAGCAGATAGAATGAGATTAGACTTTCTGATCTTGACTAGGTCAGAATAAAACATCTTGATGTTCCAGATATGGTTTGAGTACTTCCCCAAAGTATATTTTAGTCCACTTTTCCTTGCAGTACAGTTCTGTCTTGTGATAAGCAAGATGAGATTTTGTTCAACTTTGGCCTGCTGCTAAATATCTTTAGATGTGACGAAAGCAACCCATCTGTTCCTTTTAAGTAGGTCAAAACCAGCAAGAAACTTATGTGCAAACACAATTCAATGAATCATGTTCAGATTTAAACGCTCAATCTTTCATTGGGTTTTTTAAGTTGTAAACAATAATTTAGACATCATTTGTTTACCTAAATTAACAGACGGGCATTAAAAAAGGATTTATTTTGTCCATTTCATAGAAAATAACTTCAGGCCGTGAAGATATTTCCTACTTCTACAGTTTCATAGATTGCTTAATTTAAGCCTTCGTAGAATTCAGATAAAAACAGTCCTGTGCTGCAGGATTGAGGCCAATCACAGAGATGAGGAGTGAACCAGCAGATAACGAGATTAAAAGGTCGAACGTCCTCCAGCTTCAGCTGCTGACGAGCCACGCTCAACTTTCCGCTCTTGTGAATGAATGGGTTTCTTAGAAGCCAAGACAGTAGCAGAGTTATTTTAAGATGTGTGTGGCGAGTCTGAATATGTATAGTCAGATTTGTGGCTCCATGAAGTCATGTGTCCCTTCTTAGAAAGCAGTTTTGGATTCACCGTGTTATACTTGAACAATACAGGTAATACATGCTTGTACGTTAAATGATGATTGTTTGGTGCTCTGGACAGGAACAGTCATGGGATGTGGTGTCTCAAGGTCCGACCAGTTCCACAAAAACGCCGGCAAAGGTAACCTAGACTGATACACCTGTTTAGCACATTCTCAGATCTACAGTATATGTGTTGTATTAATCAATCTGTATTTCTTTTCGTCTTTCTGCTCCGCTGCACGCAGGAGTCACAAGTAAGCCACACCTCTCTCACCTTGTTTGTTGTGATATTGTTTGCCAGATGTTGAATGTGAGCTCAAACCACACATGTCTTTGTCGGGGCAGGTGGAGGAAAAATCAAATGTCCAACTTAAGCACAAATAGATCATAGTTATATAGATATTTTACTCAAGAACAGAAATAAACAAACTGAAAACAAAATCTACTAAAAGTACTGCCACATACGGGAAAGAGAAACGTCTTTCTCATGCAATTTCTAAAAGGTTTACAAAGTTCAAACTACGTTCATTTACTTGAAAAAGCTTGAAAACAAAATTTCCAAGACTGGTGAGTTCTCCAATTGCTGATATTTTTTGTGAACAGACAATATTTATTCTTTTTGTGATAGAGGGGATTTCAACTTTTTGTTAAGAGTACTATAAGTAAAATCATACTTATGTAGGGCTTCTATCACGATATAGGTCATTTCATATCTCGATAACAATCTATCAATAACGATATATCACGATATAGCATGTTTTCTGGTATTTCAATTAATAAATAGTCTATAACCACAAGGTAAAGCCTATTTTTGTACTCTTGTTTGGATTAAATACTTGACAAATAAAAAGTATTTTCTCATTTCATTAAGAACTTTAGTGCAAAATGACCATAACAGTTTTAAGTGAAATTCTAGAGACAAAATAAATCAATATTTCCAGTTATGCACTCATTATGTTTGCATGCATGCACACACATACAGAGTAATCCAAATTCAGATTTTCTGCAAAATTTGAGTTAGTATGTGCTTGTTATTATCAATTTAGGCGATGTAATTGTGCCATGATATCTCGATATATGATTTCATCAGAATATGATTCCATTGAAAGATGATAAATTATCATGTTGAATTATCATCCAGCCTTGTACTTATATAAACAATAACTGAGTTCAACTAATAAGCCAATATATAAGCCAAATATTTAAAAAAAGTACAATAAAAAGCTCACAGGGAGTTAATATTATTATTTACTTTATTGTTTTGTCAGTTATGGCGTGTGACAGTTTCTTTGTCTCACTATAGGACAGGGCAATACAACAGAATATCACAAATGTTGGCAATTGAAGGCAATATCACACATAAAATCATCGAAATGATGTTCAATATATCAGAAAAAAACATGTCTATGTCAAAAACAAACAGTTTAATAATTTATTTTTTGTTTTTAGTTACAATTTTCTTTGAATCACCAATTTGAACATTTTGAAAAATTATATTATTATATGATCACGTCATTGCAGTTTGAGGAAAATCCTGCATAGCTGTTGTTGTTTTTGTTGTTTGTTTACTCCAAAGAATTAGATCATCTGATCCACCTGCATCTCCGTTTGATATTTTCTGATCATCTTTGTTTCAGGTATAAAATCTGCCATCCTGATTCAGCGATGGTACCGTCAGTATGTCGCCCGCACAGAGATGAGACGGAGATACACCTGGCACATCTTCCAGTCCATCGAATACTCCGGAGAACAGGCTCAGATAAAGGTGACGATACAGTATATTATGTTCTGTATGTTTGCTGTGGAGTGATAATGAAACTAACAGCTTTCACGTCTCCTCCCCGTGCAGCTTTACAACTTCCTTGGCTACCTCATGGACAATTTCACACCTGCGAGCAGTGAACGTAAGATTTTACATTTCACTAACTATATTACTCAGGAAGATCCTGAATCTCTGAGTTTGAGCCGTCATCTTGTCCTTCCTTCCTTCCTTCCAGGGAACTTGATCTCGCACATCTTCAGAGAGAACGAGGTCTGTCGGGACGCAGAGTGGGAGCGGTTCTTCTGCTTCGAGAACATCGAAGTGCCGGAGATTTACTCAGGACCTCACCTCACCTTCCCTCTGACGGTGGAGCAGGCGGTCGGCCTGGTGGAGGCCTTCAGGAACAAGAAAGTAGGTGCTCACCACGGCAGTTTTACAGTCCAGTCTCTTAAAAACCTTCGTCACACTCCACTAAGACAGTTGATATTTGCATTTTGGATGATGGAGGTTTCACAACACATTATGTCCTGTATATTTAATCTGCAAGAGAAAATACTTATGTGTATGATGATTTACGAGCTTATGTAGGTGTCTGAGTTGTCTCCTCAACAAGGTTTTTGATGTTGAGTAAAACTTCCAAAAAACAAATCAACTGCATCTCTGGGAAATGAAGCCAGTGCTGCTGATTGGAAATTTATCATTTTTTACATTTTCTTTCTTACTTATTTAATTTGTTTTCAAGTAAATTGAAAAGCAATCTTTAAAGGTCTACGTTTATTGTTGTTTTGTCAAGTTCTGTGCAAGAAATAAGGACACAAAGCACTGATATCTCACTACCTGCTCTTGAGTCTGAAACCTTCTTGCTGATGAGTCTCTCCCCCAGCAGCAGCTGCACTCACGCTACGTCCTCCAGCTCCTGCTCGAGACGTGGAAAGTGCTCCGGATGATGCCAAATATCAACCGCGTCTCCACCTGCCAAAGCAAAGAGATCACTATTTGTGGTGAGTAGAAAGAAATCGTCTATTTGTCATTTTAGAAAAATGCCTAAAATAATCTGGTTCCAGCTTCTAAATTGTGAATATTTGCTGTTTTTTTTTAATCTCCTGATCTAGTAAACAGATTTTTGGGGGGTTTTGGGCTGTTTGTTGGACAAAACAAGATGCTTATATGTCAAATTGTGCTCTTGTAAATTGTGATGGATATTTATCTCTAATTTATAAAACCACATTTTTAAAAAGAAGTCCTATACATTGCATCGGTTGCACTTTAATCAAGTGTAAAAAATGCCTACATGTAGTGACTGTCCATGTCAAATAAATTTATAAAATAAACTCAGATAGCAGTGCTGTCCTTGACCAAAGAAATTTCGATGACTAACACTTGTATGATTTTATCGACTAATCAATTAGTTGATTTAATCGACAGATATGTAAAACTGAGTTTATCCACAAAGAATTACACCACTTTAAATCTTGGAAATAAGTCATTCAGCATGAAAAAAAGCATAAAAAACAACTCATTGACTGAAGAAACCGTAGTCGACTAAGACCAAAACAACAAACTAGTCGACTTAAAGGGGGCAGCCCTATCAGATAGTATGATGAACCCAAACGCACGACACTGACAAGAGGTTGGTGAAGTTGTAGAGGATTTATTGTAAAACCACACGGAAGTGGAGGTGGGGTGGAGAGAAAGTGATGACTGGCGAGTGACGTCAGCAGGCTGAAGTGGCAGGCAGGCAGATGATCCTGGGACGCAGGGAAAAAGCTGTTAACCACAAGCTCCAAGAATAACACAGGGAATGTCCTGACAGAAAACACAGAAACTCCTGAGACATGACGCATGAACTGCCGCAGTAGCTGAGACGATGATCTGTTGAGGACCGGGAGGAAAGCCAGGGCTGAAATAGTGAGGAGTTGATGAGTAGATTACTGACAGGTGTGTGCAGAGCAGGGAGCCAAGAGAGGTGACGAGCTGATTGATGGCAGGTGTGCAGGTAGACCGGACCCAGGGTGACGGCAGGACAGGAAGTGACTCTCTCACACACACAGACACACAAACACACAGACACACACACACACACACACACAGTTTATGTATGTCTGTTTGTTGTTATTAATATATTTACATATATCCTTTTCATTACAGGTGATTTGCACGGACAACTGGAAGACCTGCTGCTGATTTTCTACAAGGTCCAGACTTCATCTTCTAAAATCTTAAAATTTCACAAATTAAATAACTGAAGATGTTCTTGTTTTGTTTTTTTTAAGCTTATGAGCTATAATTATTAATTTTAAATGGGTGTCTACAGACAGACACTTTTTATTGAAATTGTTGCTTTGATTTTATTTGTTTTAATTCAAGTACTCTCCTCCTGTACTTCAGGGCCCTAAAGTAATTAATCTGTTGGTTATATTTTCATTTAAATTATTGACTTTTTAGTTAATAAAACAAACAGTTAAAAATAAAAAAAATAGTTAAAAATAAAAAAAATAGTTAAAAATAAAAAAAATAGTTAAAAACACTAAGGTGTCTTTAGGTGTTTTGTATTCCAAAATTCCAAAAACTGACAATTTTTAATGATGTGAAATGGAGAAAAAACAGCAATTTCTTAACCAATTATCAAAATCATTGCTGATTAATTACGTGTTGATTAACTCATCAATAAATCAGCTAATTGTTTCCCTTCTAAACTTCAGTTTTTGGTTAAAACAAAGACGTTTAGCTGCAACGTGCTGCATTTTTCTTCTTCTACAAATCCATTACTGAGTGAGACAGGATCTTCGCTTTCATTCTCTGTATTTATTTACATTCAGACAACAGAATAAACCTTTAACATGACTTTATTTGTTCACATCGCAGAATGACATGCCGTCCTTGGAGAAGCCCTACGTGTTTAACGGAGACTTTGTGGACCGAGGTAAAGACTCCATTGAGATCCTCCTCATCCTGTTTTCATTCCTGCTCGTCTATCCAAGTGAGGTCTACCTGAACAGAGGAAACCACGAGGACCACATAGTCAACCTGAGGTAAAACTGAATCGAACTGGAGGGACAGTGAAGCTGAAAAAAAAAAATCTACATTTCTAATTGTTATTTTGTGTTTCTCTGGCTCATGTAGGTACGGCTTCACAAAGGAGGTGTTAATTAAATACAAGGTAGGTTTACATCCCCATACGAACCTCAACACACTCCTTTTCTTTGTGTTTACTGCTCGGTGTTGTTAACTCCTCATCCCTTCTTATCAAACTAACCAGCACATCCCAAAATGTGTCCTAATCCCTTCTATCTTTGGAGCAGCAAATTTAAATTGGTTTCAGTCACCTGCGCCTACACCTTCCCAGTAAAGCTTGAAGTAGTGCCAGATTCCCTCCCAATACAATAGTGGTCACTCCTCCTCGCAGCTAAGAGGATTTGAGGACATTAAATCAGATGACTGCAGGACATCTGACTCTTTGAGTCATAAAAGGAAACCTCAGATGTCCCAAATGTTTTAGATTAATACTGTCCTTTGTTTGGATGAAAGGAAGTTTGAATTCCTGCTACACTATCAGCAATAATTTGAATTAACATTTGGTTTATAAACACATCTTTATACTGGAGCCACAAGCTGAAACATCCCTAAAATGTGACAAAATGTATCCTAAGATCTGTAGAATACCACAAATACAAAAAAACACTGGACAGGCAATGCAGAATGAGTGATTCTTATCAACAAAAGAAGTACAAATTAAAATTTTGGAAAATATAATTTTCTGCGAAATGTGCTTTCCTTTTAACGTGATTTAAATCAATTTCAGTTTGGATGTGGGACTTGTACTGGGAGTTGTTGTTTAACCCCTTGTGCCTCAGTTTGAAAACGTTCCTCGGATTTCTGTGTTATCATTTACTCACAGTCTCTGATATGTCAATGACTAGCAACAACATTGATGTTAATCAAACACGTAATACAGCAGCGATAACCCTAGTGGAAAAAACAGGAAAATAGCATGTATTTGCCCCGTAGGCCAAAGAACGTGGCTCAATCTGGTGTAAAATAGTACAAACTACAGTTTAGAAGCTTTAGATTGAACACCTGCACAGATGTTTTCAGTTATTCTAGTTGATTTAGACCTCTGCTCAGGTCACAAATCTTCATCTACCAATAAGAATGATGAAGGTGTAATATGTCCCGTCTTAACAGGTGCAACAAAAATAACAGGAGACTAAAAGGAAGATGTCAATCAATTAGTGTGTACACGCTCACACAGTCCTGAGAAGAAGTCTAATCAACCAGATTAACTGAAAACACCTGTGTGGGTGTTCCGAGGCTTTAAGGGTCTGAGTGTCTGTGTTTTGGCTACACAGTTTGTTATAGACTTATTATGGGATAAAAACTCATACCCTTGCCAAAATGTATGCCATATGAACCAAAATGGTCGAAGCCAAAAGTGTCCCTCATGAGGCACAAGGTTTAAATTACATAATCAACAAAGAATTTATCTTAAAACTCAAAGAAAAAGATTACAAACTTAAATATATCCTATAAGATACACTGTGGCTCACTCCCCCTTAAATGTTGACAACAAACTTTCATAAATCTAAAGAAAAGAGAGAGGAAGAGGAGGATGAAGAAAATCATATCTCCTCATTTTCTCCTCAGATGCATGGCAAACGGATCCTGAAGCTGCTGCAGAAGATCTTCAGCTGGTTGCCGTTGGCGACGGTGATCGACCAGAAGGTGCTGGTACTCCACGGCGGGATCTCCGACACCACGGACCTCAGTGTCCTCGCCCGAGTGGACAGACGAAATGTGAGCTGTCAAACGCAGATACATTCATCTTTATTTGTTATGTCAGTTGTTTTGAAAGTTTCTCACATCTCTGCTCTCATCTTTTTCTCAGTATGTTTCAGCGCTGAGGCCGCCGAAGAAGAGACACCAGAGCGCTGCGGGGTTGTCCATCGACTCTGACTTGGACGAGGTAGTCTGGTCCCCCAACAAGATCTTCCAGCGTCGGAAATCCCTCACCTTTCCCAAACCCCTTCACCGCGACAGCTTCCCGAACCGCTCGCTGCAGGACTTCTCCGACCGGATCAATGTGAACACGGTGGACGAGGCGGAGCTCAACAGGAGGAGACGGTCCGTTTTCAACCTGGGACTCAACGCAGGAGAAGAAGAGACCACTCGGTCTTTGTCCTCGGAGTCTATCAGCAGTTTAAATGCCAATGACGAGTGGAAGCTGGTGAGGAATGAGTGATGAACTGCGGTGTTTGCTCAGATACTTTGAGATAGATTCATATTCATTTGTTTACTTAAAACCCAACTGATCCCACATTGTCTTTGTTTTAAGTTTTGTTTTTCTCAGCTTCGTTAAGTACCACATACATGCTGCTCTTTTTATTGATCCTAACTCTAATAGTGTACATGATAAATATAAGTATTTTAAAAGATGGTAAAATTACATAAATTAAGCAAAAACACTACGTTTGCCATTTAGTACGCTAAAACAGTAAGTGAGATATTTTAGTATGTCCGAAACCTTAGTATGAAAGGTATTTAAAGTGACTTTGTCAACTTTAAAGGTCCCATATTGTAAAAAGTAAGATTTTCATGTCTTTTTAATTATAAAGCAGGTTTAAGCGCTGTATAAATACTATGAAAGCATCGACACGCTCAACACAGCCCATATTCAGTAACTGAGCCTTTGAAACAAGCTGTCAGGAATTCTGTAACTTTGTGATGTCACAAATCTACAATATATAGACCATGGTTGCGTCTGAAATGCTATTTAGTACGCTGAAACAGTATGTGAGATATTTTAGTACGAAACCAATAGTACGCAAATTTCATACTATTTCTGGTGAAGTATTATAGTATGCAAGACTGGACACTACGGCAGCATACATATCCTACAATGCAATGCGGAAGTTACAACAATGTTCATAACAGACGTTGACGGACAGCTCTGTAACGTCAATAACGCTTCAATTTAACTGTAAGTGAGTTTGTTGTTTGTTTGTTGTTCTCGGGTCTTATGTGAGATATTTAATTAGTGACTTTGTCATACGGAAAAAAAGTGATTTGGATCATAGGTTGTGGCTCTGCTCTGCTCTGCTCTTGAGTCGCAGCCTGATAAGCGTGATCAACACTCACCTGCTGTGGATTGTTGCCTGCGTGGGCTTTGACATGCTGTAATCCACCACCGCGTCATTAATCCCTCTGCCATGAGATCTCCACCGTCACCACTTTTAAGTACAGACTGGAGAAGTCAATGGTCGTATTTGACTCTGGCTCCGGTCCAAACATGCTCAATTATCACAGTAAACAACTCAGGGTCACTTTGTGAATTGTAAAAAGTTGTAATTGAAGCGCATTAATCTTGAAATTCAGAATTAGAAATTACAGAGATATTGATTGTTCTTCCAGTGAAAAATCATCCTATCACCACAGAGTCCATTAGTAGCTGTTCTGGAGCTTTCAATCACATGATCTTCCTCAGCAGATGCCATTGTAGATGTTCATATTTCCATTTTTCTGAGTACTCTTAATGACTTCTTATTCATGTTTGTTTAAAAGTTGAGTTCATTCTTGTGCCTCCTGTCCTGTTCCCATATGTCTACAGATCCTGGACCTGCTGTGGAGCGACCCGATGACCCAGGACGGCTGCGTACCCAACGAGGTGCGGGGCGGAGGCTGCTACTGGGGCCCCGACGTCACCGAGGACTTCCTGAACAGACACAACATGCAACTCATCATCCGCTCCCACGAGTGTAAACAGGAAGGTTACGAGTTCTGCCACAACCGTAAGGTGAGCTCAGATACTGACGGCCCACAGACTAAACAGTCTAATGTTTTCACTGAAACATTAAACCCTTCTTTCATTTCACTCAGGTCCTCACTCTGTTCTCCGCCTCCAATTACTACGACGTGGGAAGCAACAGAGGGGCCTATGTGAAGTTGGGTCC
This sequence comes from Sebastiscus albofasciatus, assembly GCA_916701655.1. NCBI lineage: Eukaryota > Metazoa > Chordata > Actinopteri > Perciformes > Sebastidae > Sebastiscus > Sebastiscus albofasciatus. Next base: position 81,959 of record CAKAOI010044802.1, on the reverse strand, counting down.
AGACCTTGTGCCTTATTTAATTCAATACCAGGCCAGCAGCATGATCAGAGAGCTCACCGTGAGGCAAAGGTACAAAACAACTACCTGGAAATATTCATCTTGACAATGTCACTCATTAGGGCTTTCAAAGTTAACGTGATAATAACGCATTAACGCAAATTCGTTTTAATGCCACTAATTTTTTTAACACATTAACTTAATTTGTGATTTTTAGGTTGTAGCGGGCTCAGTTTTAAAGCTAGAGTGAAGATCCTGGTATCATATGATACTAGAAAACCTAAGGAATCCATTGGTACCCATTGGAGGCTAAATAACGCTCCAAAGTTACGCTACATTTTGGCAAGGAAAAGCTGGCATGGTCATTTTCAAAGGGGTCCCTTGACCTCTGACCTCAAGATATGTGAATGAAATTGGGTTTTATGGGTACCCACGAGTCTCCCTTTTACCAACATGCCCACTTTATGATAATCACATACAGTTTTGGCCCTATTAATCATTGTACCGGGACTGCAACTAGTTCATCTGTTGGTTATTTTAGCGATTTATCAGTTAATTGTCTATAAAATGTCAGAAAACATTGAAAAATGCCTGTTACACTTTCTCAGAACTGAAAGCAACATCTCAAATTGCTTGTTTTCACCAACAAACTGTTAAAAATACCCAAATTTGCAATGTACAATTATACAAAATAGAGAAAACTAGCAAATCTTTGCATTTGAGAGACTGGAACCCCAAAATGTTTTGTTTTTTTACAGAGCGTTTGAAGAAGGCCGCTTAGTTTAGCTTAGCATAAATACTGGAAACAGAGAGAAACAGCTAGCCTGGCAACCTTTTAATCTCATCAATAAACACTTTACATCTTGTTTGTTTACCTGTTTTGTGTACCTTTGTACATAGCCAGTCTTTGTGCTAAACTAAGCTGTAGCTTCATATTCAACGTACAGATTCCCAGACATAAAGTTCTGATTAATAGAAAAGATTAGATTGTGTAAAACAGCACTGTTTGCCTTTAATTCTGTTGCATCATCTGTTATATTTGTTGTTATCTTGTTGGCAGTGTCGGGCGAACCGAGCGCTCGGCCCTCAAAGTCCTGCGGGAGCAGCTGTTTTCGCACAAATCTGACCTCGTCTGTGCCTTCAAGAAGTTGGACAGCAACAACACAGGTGTGTAGTGTGACTTTCATGAACCAGATCGGTCCTCAACGGATCAGGTGTTTACTTCCCTGTGTAGTTCTCAAAGGGTGGGAGAAATGTGAGCTCCCAACTTTTAATCCCTATTCAGAAAACAAAAACACGGGAAGTCCATCCAGAAACATTAGACAGTTTCACTGAAACTGTTGTTGTTGTTCAGGGATTTACTTTGATTCAGCCAACATCCTTTTTTATTGAAAAAGATGATCTGATGCTTTGGATCTAATTTAATTTTTGAGGTTGAATCTGTTATCGAAAAATTTAAAAATTACATATAGCACATGATAAACACAAGTATTTTGATAAGCATCCCTTAAATTTGGTCAGTGCTTTTTACAAACAATGTAGAGACGACACAGTTTCTAAATTTCTGTGCAGCTATCTCTTATTATTTATTAGATGACATATTTGCCAACACTAATATGCAATCAAATATTGGACGAATATAATATTGAATTATTGTTTGGATACTTTTGGAGTTTAATTTTTTTGAGTGTTCGTTGACCTGATTGGAAGACAATGCAGCACTAGATGAGAATTTTGCTGAAATCAGATAACGGACCAACATTTCCACCTCCGTCAGGTCACTTGTGTCTGAATGACTGGGCGTCTGCAGTGGAGAGCGTGTTGCACCTCGGTCTTCCCTGGAGGATGCTGCGCTATCAGCTGGTCACCAGTAAGACCAGTGACGGCATGATCAACTACCACGAGTGGTTCAACGAGCTCGCCATCAAAGGAGCCAACACGGAAGTGAGTTACCCAGCTGGAGAAACGTGGCAGTCACAGAAATGCTAGTGTCTCGTTTAAGGATATTGTGTAAACATATCATTTGCTGAATCAGAAACACTCTAAGGGGTTGTGTCCACCAAAGCGTTTTTTTCCTGAGGCCAGGGTATTTATTTAATGCTTTGTAATGGGAGCACTGCATATTACGCTGTAGTAAAAACGCTAGCAGGTTGCTGACAATTGAAAATTGTTCAACTTTGGGTAAAACGTTACGCTAGTCACTGTCACTTTTTATCCAGCCGTCCAATCACAGTGGACAAATAGCCTACCGCATAGACCTAATCAAATGTGTTTATTATCATGAGTATGCTGTGGTCTTATTGTGTATGTTATGCTATTGTTTTTACTGTGGACTTTATGTTGTCCTCATCACTGGAGCACTGGACCAAACGAATGTCCACGTGTGGGATAATAAATTTGATCTGAATCTGTATGTGAACGTTGAGATGTTTCATCGCCCACAAAATCTCATGAACCCACATAGATGAAAGGTCTGTCCTCTCTCCCTACGTACTTCAGCTTTCCCATCATCCAGAACAAGGGTCAGAGCAAGTACACTACCTTGTGCTACCTTACTTCCGCGGATATTCCATAACATAGCAACCAGATGCAACCAAAGCCTCTGCTGAAAAAACGCTGCAACACCTAAGTGCTTTCAGAAGAGCGCCTGGTGTTTTCAGCTGTGGAAAAAAAACGCTTTGCTGGACACAGGCGCTAACTTAAACACACTTAAATACCGTTTTCATAAAAATAAAAGCACTTGGTTTTCTTGCAGCACATCGACCAGAGTCTGCTTGAGACTTTGTATCGTCACCGCTCCACCTTGGAGACCATCTTCAGAATCGTAGACACCGACAACTCAGGTAAGACCATTTAGTCATCACTGAAACATGTTGCATGTATACTGGGAACATCTATAAACACCACTGGCTTCAGCATATGTTCTTCACCTTAAAAAGTCACTATAACTTTCCACAATTTTGTTTATATACACATTTGTTGGTCAACACATTGATGAAATGACTCACAAAGACAATCCAATGAGAGACAGTCTGCTTCAGTGGAGGTGTGAAGTGTGTCAGAGCTCTGTAAAGTGTTTGTTGTCCAGATAGAAACGTTTATAGCCTCTGTTAATCTGTAGCGTTCAAAACAGGCCACATTAGGTTACGGCCATCCCAGTTAAGACGAGGATTAACCCACTGATCTACTGTTCCATCCCCCACCTCTCTGACCACACACACTATTTCCTCCATCACTTCATCTCTAATCTCCTCTTTTCTACTCTGCATCTTTAACCTTTAACCCTCTTCCTGCTCCACCCAGGCTTCATCACCATCGAGGACTTCCGGCAGACCTGGAAGCTGCTGAGCGTCTACCTAAAGATGGAGATCACGGAGGACGCCATCTCCGACCTGGCCGTCACCATCGACCGCAACCAGGACGGCAGCATCGACATCGACGAGTTCATGGAGGCCTTCCGCCTCACGGACAAGAAGAGCCGGCTGGAGAGAGGACGCAGCATGTTCATGGGGACTGCCACCGACCTCACCAAGCTGGACACAGATCCCAACATTTGAGCAGAGAGAGACTGAAAACAGAGCGACCTCAGCTCAGGCAGCAGAGGGGAGGGGGGAAGAAGCCAACGCAAGCTGCTTCTATGACGCACTTTGAGACGTAGGATGCTGCTGAGCAACAGCCGCGCAGATCACACGGGATTAGAGAGAGGATAGAGTTCAGGGCATTTGACAGCAAATGTTCATTTCACATTTTGATGCAGGTTCATCCAATGAGGAAGTGTGGGTGAAACACAACGGCATCTTATCTCTCTTATTATTACGTTAGAATTGTTAAAAACTGTAAAACTGCAAAGACAAAATCCACAAACACAGAAGCAAAAAGGCATCATATTTAGGGTACATACTTATAAAATAATTATTAAAATAATATAGATGTTGCATTTAATATCCATTTCTTTCATTATTTTTAAGAAAAGAAAAATGTTTTGACTTATGTGAAAGATGAAAAGAGTAACACCTGCACACTGACTCCAGATGTTTTTAAATGGACAATGTTTTGATTTTCATTACGTCAAATCCCATATACATCAATAGGCTCACTGCAGAGACAATAATACGTAAAATGACTCGAGAAATATCTCAAAAATATTAAATTTATATGAAAAGAAACATTAAAATATAGCACATAACAAAAAGCATTTAAAACGTATTTAACCAGAACATCTTCAGTCATATTAGGGCTGCAACTAATGACTCATTTCATAATAAAATTAAGATGCAAATTATTTTATATTGTTTGGTCTATATAACATCAGAAAAATGCTCATTGCAATTTCCTGGATCCAAAGGTGATGTCATGAAATAACTTCTTTTGTCCGACCAGAAAACCAAAACCTATAAATATTCAATTTACTATAATGTTAAGACAAGAAAAGAGAGCAAATGTTCACATTTGACAACCTTAAACAATACAATGTTTGGATTTATTTACTTTAAAAAATGACTCAAATGATTAATCGATTATCAAAATAATTGGACATTAATTTTCTTCATCGGTTAATCGACTAATTTTTGCCCTAAAAGTCCATAAAATGTTGGAAGATAGTGAAAAATGAGGTGTGACGTGTTTCCCAGATGGCTATTCAAATGACTTTTGTTCAACCAACAGTCCAAAACCCAACGATATTCAGTTTATAATGATATAAAATCGACTGAATGCAACTGAATCAGCTAATTGTTTCAGTGCGTGCAGGTGTTACTCTGTTCATTAATGCTGATTTCCACCAGCCTTCCACATACATGTGATGTATTAATAACTGCACTCCTCTTAAAGACTTTATAGATAACAGAAACTAAAAAAAAAAAACATTATATAATAAAACAATGAATAATTGTGCAGCTGTACATCAGTTGCACTAGTTATTTGCAACTTAAATGTTGCTGGTGCCTTAGCAGTAGAAGCGTTTTAACTTCTAGAGATGAAGTTAAGTCTGCACTGATGATGTTTTGTATCACTGCCAACTGCCAACGATCGTCTCAGGTGGGATTCGAACCCTCACCTTGTCCAGAACGGAGAACTCATGCTTTTAGTCATTCAACTTTTAGGATGTATGTCTACTTCCTAATTATTGTGTTCAAGCAGAGATAGTTTGATATCTTGGGAAATGTGTTTTATTCCCTTTCTTGCCGAGAGTTAGAGGATTGATACCGCTCTCCATATGCAATCTGGTATCAATGTTCTCATCCAACTATTTGCAGGAACGCAAATTAATAACCAAAATGTTGAACTAATGTATGGAGACAACATGGTGTTTTAGCTTTTTTTTTTTTGTTAAGTCTTCCGTTGTTAGATAAAGTTCCCACATTGTTTAATATTATTATAACTCAACCAAAAGACACACGAGGAAATCAGTGTACATATGTGTAAAGTTTTGTTGAATGTAAAATGTAAATGTTATTATATGTGAGTTTTTGTTTTTTTTGAATGATGACCATGTAAAACGTTTACTGTAAATACATCTCGCAGTCAAATTCGTAGCATTTATTTGTGTGTGTGTGTGTCTATGTTCGAGGTAAGTGGTGTTTGTGAATTATAATTTAAAGAACCATAACTGATCCAAGAGTGGTATATTGGAGTAAATATTACTTATTATATAGATATAATGTACCAGAAGGAAAATTTCCAATAATGGGAACACTGAATTTATTGTTTTTTACTCTATATTTCCTAAGTTATTCAGTAGGTAAATTATTATTTATATTTATACTGTATTATTTACATGTAACTGTAGTTTAATATAACTATTATTCATTATTTATTTTTCTATTCCCTAAGTGATTTAAATGTACACATCAAACAACATTTCACACAATAATATACTGTAGGGATGCAGATAAGTATTTTCGTTATCGATCAATCTGCTAATTCTTTAATCGATTAATCATTTTGTTTATAAAATATCAGGAAATAGTGAAAAATATCTATTATAGTTTGCTAGAGCTTGTTTTGTATGATGAAAATATTCAATCAACTTTATTATATTATTTTATTTTATTACTTTAATGACAAAGAAAAGCATGAAATCCTCTTATTTGAGAAGCTGGAACAAGTAAGTGTTTGACACAAAAATAATTAACTGGTTATCAAAACAGTTGCAAATTAATTTCTTTTCATCAACTAATCAATCAATGTAAATTGAATCAGCTCTACGATAAAAGCTGCAATATTTAACAAAATATTACACGTTAAAGGATAAAAATGGAGACAATTGTCTTTTCGTTTCTTTTTCTAGTTGAGCAACATTTAAATTATTTTTCCTCAGAATTTAGGCCACATACTGAAAAACACAAATGCTTTAACACATTTAATTAAATTGAAATCACCTGACCTTATCATGAACAAAGTCCTGCACATTTTCAGGCATTAATTATTCTTTTTTTTTGCTTTAAAGGTCTCATATTGTAAAAAGTGAGATTTTCATGTCTTTTATATTATAAAGCAGCTTTAAGTGATATATAAATACTGTGAAAGTATCAAAACACTCAATCCATGGAGAAACACACACAGCCCGCATTCAGAAACTGAGCGTTTGAAACAGGCCGTTAGGATTTCTGTCCATTTGTGATGTCACAAATATACAATATTTTGACCATTTCAGTTTTAAATGTAAACATACTAAATGTGTCCCAGTTTATTTCCTGTTGCAGTGTATGTGAATGACATCAGCTGACAGGAAGTAAACATGGACCCAAGCTGTTTCCCAGCAAAGCAATTACGTTGCCATTCCGTTGAAATGCACTAAAATGGAGCGTTTCAGACAGAGCATGAATACAGTTATATTCAGACAGACAGTATGAGAAAAATAATGTGTTTTTTGAACATTAAAGTGTGTAAACATGTTCTAGTAGAAACCCAAAATACAAATATGAACCTGAAAATGAGCCGATATGTCCCCTTTAAACATCTCGACTCATATCACATTATAAAAGCCTCTGAACGCCCACACAGGTGTTTTCAGTTAATCTGGTTGATTAGACCTCACCTGAGTAGAGAGAGGTCTAATCAACCAGAATAATTGACAACACCTGTGTGGGTGTACAGAGGCTTTAATTATTTATCCTTCCTCAGTCAGTTAGTTTTCAGAAACACCAGCAGGGGGCACAACAGACCATTTAGTACAACTTGTTAAAAACCAGTTTATCTGAATTGAGACTGGTAGAATAATAAGCACACACTTTAATTCAAAACATAATAATTATCCACAAAAAATTAGCAAAGAGCAAGACTGGGATTCCTGAAGGCACTAACTCCATGACTTTGAGCTGCAGCAACAGTTAATGGAAATTCTTGGGCCTTAACGGCATTATCTCCCTATAAGCCTCTGTGGTTTTCCTTTCAAATGATAATCTTTCAAGTGGGTGGATATTAAAACATGCCCGGAGCTGCCTGCAGTTTAAACAACGTTGGATTAAAAAGCATTTAAACACACAGTCGTCGTTCACCTGGAGAGGAGAGTTTGTCCTAAGAATCGTCTTGTTTTTGGGGCAACACCTGGGTCAGCAGGTCACCTGAGATTAGCCACGTTTCCTGTAGATTTAAGGAGACAGTTAGCACAGAATGTGTATGAATATTAATAAAAAAGCAATATGTCGACAGTTTTGGACTTTTTTGCCAAGAATTAACTACGAGAAGATTGATACGGCTTGTTTGTAATTCACAGTAAAGATGAAGCTAACGTCAGCAGCCGCTTAGTTTAGCATTGGTTAGCAACAGGGGTCAGTAAGCTGCGGCTCCGGAGCCACATGCGGCTCTTTAACTCCTCTCCAGTGGCTCCATAGGTCATTTTTATTTATCATTGTTGTAGGTCTAATGTACGATGGTACGACGGAATATTAGGGCCACGTTGAGGAAAAAAATAAATCTGCGATTTCGAGAATAAAATCCTAATATTACAATATTACATTAAAGTAATTAACGTAAATTTTACGTGTTATTTTCTTTTTTCTCGTAAAGTTATGACTTCATTCTCGTAATATTCCGATTTTTTTTCTCGTTAAATTATGACTTTATTCTCGGAATATTACGACTTTTTTTCTCTTAATATTATGACTTCATTGTACCTTTAACGCTTTAAGTAGCGTTAAAGGTCCCATATCATGCTCATTTTCAGGTTCATACTTGTGTTTTGTGTTTCTATTAGAACATGTTTACATGCTGTAATGATCAAAAAAACTTTATTCTCCTCATACTGTCAGCCTGAATATACCTGTATTTACCCTCTGTCTGAAACGCTCCGTTTTAGTTCATTTCAATGGAATTGCAACAGAATTGTGTTGCTAGGCCACAGTTTGGGTCCATGTTTACTTCCTGTCAGCTGATGTCATTTACATACACTGCAACCAGGAATAAACTGGGACACATTTAGAATGTTTACGTTTAAAACTGTGAAATGGTCTAAATATTGTATATTTGTGACATCACAAATGGACAGAAATCTTAACGGCTTGTTTCAAATGGATAATTTCTGAATACGGCCTGTGTGTATTGCTCTGTATATTGAGCCCTTCGATACTTTCACAGTATTTATAAAGCACTTAGACTTGCTTTATAATATAGGAGACATTAAAATCTTACTTTTTACAATATAGGACCTTTAACTACAGTTGTCAGATAAATGTAGTGGAGTAAAATGATAAAACAGCATAAAACAGGAATTGCCTTCCTTTTGCTCGTCACGGTCCTTCCTCTGTGACACCTGCCTGGTGTGAGTGTGTTTTTATTAGGCTATTTTCTGCCTTTTAGTATATGAATGATGTGTGCTTGATGTGTTTTGGTTTTGCCTGTCTGTTTGGTCGTTTCCCTCCCCCCTTCTTGTCCTCTCTCTCCTTCTCACACCTGGATATAATCTGCAATAAGCACACCTGCCTGTCACCTGCAATCAGCACACCTATCTACCAATCAAGCCAGCTCCTCTTCATTAGGCCTACATGGTTTGTTAATGTGCCACGCTTCCTTCCAGCCAGCCTGCATTACCAAAATCTTCTATAATAATAAAAAAAAACCTTTTCACCTACGTGTTTATCTGTATTTGGGTTCAGCCACACAGGAACCCTGCTGCTTTTCACATCCAGCCACGACCACCACCACCACCCCCCAACATAGAGACTCACACGGTGGTGACAAGTGGAACAAAAGAAGAAGGCAGTTAGACGTATTTTCCAGTAGCCTATATCGGAGGAGGGGGGGACATCTATTGTTGATTGTCTGCAGGTGGTATTACAGTTGTAAAGCTGCTGGAGCTTTGCCTTAATGGAGACATTTGAATGAAAGATTCTCAGTAACTGGAGCGTCTCAAAGCACTTGTTGTGATAAATTAGGCACTCCGCTGAAGGCCTAACTGCAATTTTAGTAACATTAAAAGTGCACCGCAGGTCTTAAAGGGAGTAATTAGTCTAATAGATGCTGTTAGATATTATGAATTTGTGGAGCTCAGTGAGATTTTGTCAGTTTTGAGGGCGTATAGAGCATTTGCATTCACCATTTTAACCCAATATTTCCTATAAATTTCTCCTCAGTTAGCTTGTGAACTGACAAATAATAAGAAGAGGGGGAAAAAAAATAATTATTTCATATTCAAAATGTGACAAAGAATGAAAAACAATTGCTAAAAGTGACCGTTTTCATCATTTATTTGAAAATAATTCCACTGTTTGTAATATTTTTTTAACTGTTATTTAACCCAAATAACTCTCTCCAGGAAATACTCTAGGCAATGATTGACAAATTGTTTAAACTGTAAAAAGAAATCGTTATCCAACCATCAGTCCTTACATGACCTCCACTGCTATTTGTGTGAAGGCCTTCAGGGGTGAACCTTCAAAGTTTGACAAATCATCTATTCCCACTGTTAAACAGAGTCATATATTTACTGTGGAGCGGAAACTATTCTGAAAATCAACAGGAAAATAGTCAATTTTAATAATTATTCAAAGATTTTTTTTTCGTTTTTCAAGCAGAAAAAGTGGAAGAAATGCCCCAAAATATCTGGTTTCAGCTTCTGACATGAAAGGATGTGCTTCTTTTCTTCATCATAAATCATTTTAAACTGAAAATTTGTGGGTTTTAGACATTTAAAGATGTCTCTTGGGCATTTTTTCAACTATTTTCTGACATTTCATAGACCATAAACCATAACCGAGGGGTCACAAGATAAACCTAAGGGGTAGATGATTAACAAGAAAACATGTTTCTGCTACACAAATTATGCTTCACTGAGTTTTGCTTTTCATGGTGAATTATTGGATTGTTTTAACCTCTTCAGGCCTCTAAAAGCTATTTCAAAGAAATGGTCTGAAAAGGGAACATCTTTGATTTAACTACGTGCAACTTGTTGACACCTGCATTGCGTAGGAAGGGATGAAACCTATTCAGAATCTGCTTACTTTACTTCTTTTTTTTTTTTAAACCACACCAAACTCAAACATTGAGTCAAAAATACAACTCAACACTTAACTGCACTATTGCATCAGACTTAAGCGGCTATAAACGCTGCTTGTCCACACAGCATTTGTGTTGTTAGTTACTGTTTGTAAAGGGGATGATAACGTCGTTGATGCGTCATGGTTTAAAACCTTTTGAATCATTAATGTTTTCAGTCACTTTCAATGAAAAAGGCACAAAAACAAGTTGAGATAAAAAACACTTTACATAAAAATAGACTATTATAGTTTGGTTTCTTACATTTTTTTTGCTGTTTATGTGCATAAAACTGTTCTTTTGAGTGATTATCACCAAAAATGTGTCATTTCTTCTTGTCTTTTGGGTTCCTGGCAGCTTTATACTTTGTTAAATTGCCAAAATAATAAGTCAAACTTGTAGCTGAGATTGTTCTGAAAAGAAAAGATACCATTCATGTGGGATAAGGACAGTTCAAAAGGTGCTAAACAAAGACAAAAATGCCCCTCAGAGAGTACAAGAAAGCACTTGCACGAGAATGAATGAATTAAGCAATGAGCAGAGGAGAGCTGCAGCGTCAGCAAGCGAGAGCGTCGACGCTATTGAAGGTCGATCACGTCCCAAAAAAAGTGAATACTGTAGGCTACATCTAATGAAACGACTGTAGGAGAGAGTGCGTACATGCTGACGCCTCCAGACCCTGAAACGATAATCTCAAGGCTGGAAACATACGATGTGAGCTCTAAGAAGAGTTCAGACCAGGACAACGTATAACCTTCACCCCCCGAGGCCACAAGTTACAGTACCAACTAAGCACACATTTTACACCCGTGTGGATATGAGGATTTATGTGTTACAGCTTGTGATGAATGACAGAAGCGTGCAACCTCCTGCTCTCCCTTAAAAACCTGCCTGAGCTTGTTAAAGTTCGGCGGGAGGTTTCACATGTCGGGAGCATCACTGACGAGTACACTGACGAGTTTGTCACAAAGATATCTCGTTACTGTGCGTAAAAGGAGGGTTTTACCGGAATTTATTTAATGTTTATGCATAAAAGTGAGTCTCGAAAAAAGGCCTTGCTCTTTAATCTTTGTGCAATTCATCCTGTTACTCACAAGAATAATAAACTTTATCTAACAACTTTGGCCTGAATGCTTAGTCATAGTTATAAAGGGAGTTTCTTCTACAAAAACACGTCAAGACAGCATTTAATCAGACTCTTAAAAGAACAGATACGTCAAAGGACATCATAACCTGAAAGCATGAATTTTATATGCAACTGAATAAGGAATTGTGACATTTAACCACTACTTAATGCATAATGTTGACATTAAAATATGCTTATTTGCTTCCACTCAGAGAGTTAGTCGCCACTCTCAAGGTAAGCTTAATTTAGCACAAAGACTGGAAACTAGAGGAAACAGCTAAAATCTAACCTCTAAAACTCACTAATTAACAAGTTATATCTAGTTTGTTTAAGCCATATAAAAACTGAAGTGTAAATATATCATGTTGTGGTTAAATGGGAGGTTAATGTGCCGCCAGAAAGACTATTTCTTGGTTTGTTCCCTGGTCTTTATGCTATGCTAAGCTAAGCTAAGCTAAGCAGCTGTTGTGTCATGTTGATTATACAAACATGAGAGTGGTATCAATCTTTCCCCAAATATCAAAATATTCCTTTAAAAAAAACACTGGATTTATAGCAATTAAATATTTTTACTTTGAAAATCAACTATCTGGATTTATGTGTGTTGGATTTTATTTTAATTTTCCGTCGTTTCTTTCAAGTTATGCAACTTCATAAACTTTTTTTCCAGGTACAAATTCAGATGTCCGGGTTGCTCATCTGAACTTCTCTTTCTTAGATCACATAATTGATAGCTTATTGAATATTGCACTTTGATTTTTTTTTAAATCTGGATTTGTGAAGCTAAAAACAAAAGTTATATTTTTAAAATCATGCGACTAGAAGTGACAAGTTAACTTTCAAAGTGGGGGATTTAAACCACATAAACTCAGTTTTCAAAGTTAAATATTTCAATGCTATAAATTCAGTATTATTTAAACTTTAACAAAAGATATCTGTAGAAATTAAACTCCACAATAAGTTTAGTTGCTTATAATTTACACCTATACATACATTCACCAGGCTCCTCTGGATCAGCAGTTTTATTACCACAAACTGGTTTATATTTCTCTCTCTGTGACAGTTATACAAAAGACAGCAGACGACCGTATGAACTTTGCACGTGACTGCAACTTTTATTTTTTTGCAAATACACTAGAAATGTTTACAAAAGCACTGTAGAAACATCTGTGCAGTGTAAATTATCAAAACTAAAAATTGGATATTACTTTGAACTCATTTTGCACCTCACATGACAAGAAGGATTGTCATTTTCAGCAGCAAAACAAATTAGTATATATCTCAAGAGGAAACGTCTGTTAGTGACTTCAGAACATCGAAACGGGGGAGATGCGGCTGTTACACCAAATTAAGGAAAATAATAAAAGGATGGTATGGCACTAGTGCTCATCCCTGAAGGAGGGCTTCATTCATCTAGATAGGTTACACAGCAACAACGCTTTACTTTACTCAGTCGTCAAGATAATCAGCCTTCCAGTAAAAAAAAAATCAAAAAAAAAAAAAAATCACTCCAGTTCGACAGAAATGGTGCATCTGCTCCACAAACACAAATTTACTCACACGAGTTCTCAAACACCCGAATCTTAAACCATTCATGAACACTCTTACAGACATTTTACAGGTCTCTGACATCCCAGCGTGACATACTGGTCCATCTTTTTACACTTTGTTTCGTATTTTCAGTGTGAAAAAAATTGAAATGATCAAAAATGAAATGTTGAATATTACAAAAAAAACTAAAATCAAGCTACCGAAAAAGGAAATACTTCTATACAACTAACAAAAAATCACAAATTCAGGGAAAAAAAAACAAAAGATACATAAATATTGTGTGGCCCCTTACAAAACAATGTATTTTACACAACTCTGTATTGCTTTGTCTTACATAATACTGAGATCTACTCACAAAGAGCATTGATTACTTTTGTTTGCTCTTGCGCCGGGTGACAAAAAAAGCAATACCCATCAAACCAACTTGTGAAACAACTTTTTCTTGCCTTGATGTAAAGAAAGGCACATACACACATGTTCACGCTCACACAACACTGCTGCAAATACTTCACAAAAAAAAAAAAAAAAGGGTAGGCGGTGGTTTTTGTGGCACAACCGTTATCACACAGGAGAGTAAACACGGTGCTGGGGCAGATCTATGTAGGTTATCTTTGGTCAAGCAGGGACGAGCAGATAGGCTTGAAGGATTGAACTCAAAGGTCGGTGTAGAAGTCAGACAGTGGAGGAGCGATGGCTCAGGTGTGTGTTTGAACAGATGCTGTACAAGCAACACACACGACTCTCGGGATTAAGGTCTCTAAGGTTCAAGTTTTTCAAAAGGTGGATGGACTGTGATTTTGCATGTAGGTGGAATAAAAAGGCCTTTAGTGAATTGATTTAACCTTAAAGGAATACTCTCCACCACAGTGTTATTAATCCCAGACTCAGACTCCCGACACCGATCTTATTAAACGAAGCGGCTCGCCCTATTTGGGCACCTCCAGTTAAGTTCACTACTCCTATAATAAACCCCAACGATATACATGTGATATGGTCATCTGCTAATAAGAGGAATGAGTGTGTTAAGTGTTTACAAAAAAGTGTTGCTAGTGATAACTATAACTGCTAAATTCCAATAAATGGCAGCAAGCTCTGGGCTTTGTATCTTGTGCTCAGGTGTCAAAAGGTGGTTGGCAACACAGAAAGCATCTGTGGTTCAACCTGAAAGAGAACACGTTCTGTACAACGTATGTACAAATACAAGTCCATAGGTTATGGCATTTTGTTTTTTAGCAGCAATAACAAATACAAAAGTATATCAAAAGAAGACACTCCATGTGCTGAAAAAGCAAGTAACACAGAGGCATGGATGTGTGTTCATTCACATCCTTCATAACCAATACTAACGAGGATAAACCTTTGAAATGTATTGAACAAAGTGGACCACCTGCATTGAAATGAACAGGACAAAAGAAAAAAAACAATGAAAATACACAGGGCACATTTCCAGGCAAAGTGCAGGGAGATTCCCACGTTGACAGTATTATGGCCTTAAATTCACTTCCCACTAGCGACTACCGCTGACGTGACGAGACAAGTGTGGCGGACAGAAAAATGAAAACACATTGAAACATAAGACAAACAGTGATTCAAGTGCTGTGTGCTGCATTTTTGCCTGAATGCCTACAGCTCCCTGGCAAACTGAATGACTGCACAGCGGCGAGTGGTGCTCAGGGCTCCCTCAAAAACCCCCAATGGTTCCACGTTTTTTTTTTTTTTAATAGTCACGGCACTTTGACAGTGTCTTTGACAGATCAGCTGTAAATATACGTCGTAATAGGACAAAAAAACCTGGTAGCCTTGTGTGAGGACTGGTTTTAGCAATCCAAATTGTGCTTTCTCTAATAAGTAACAGTGTAGACGTGCAGGAGCGGTCGACACCAGAGCAACGTTAGTGTCTTTTTCAGCACACCTAGAAGGACTGCTTGCTGGATTTGGTCAGAGGTATCTCAACATTTCCCCTTTTACATATGTACAATAACGACAGAAGAGATTTCCAGCTTATTTGAACACTGTATGAACATAAAAGAACACACTGAACCATTATAAGGCAGAAAGCAGGTTCAAGTCTCCCTTGTAAGTTCTGTGGGTGTTTAGTTTTTTCTCCTTTTTGTTTTGAATGTGTTGATGAAGCCTAAAAAGGTGCAACTTTATCAAGCTACTGGTGGTAATAATTTCACAGCTAACTAGCCATCAACTTGGAAATATAGATGAATATTTTGTTTAACTAGTGTTCTGGAGAGGAAGAGGAGGAGGAGGAAGGGGGATCAAAATCACAAGTATTCCAGGTGTCTTTACACTGTGCCTGCATCAAGAAAAATAGTCGCCCATCAAAACAGGACAGTGTAAGATAAAAGTGCACACACACTTTCACTAACTGATACTGGAAGTGCGGTGTGTGTGGTGTGTGGGTGCACTAATTCGTCTTAGGAAAAAAAAAAGGCAAAAATTGCTATAAATAGTTTGGCTCAGTGTTTTTTCTTCTATCTTTTTTTTTTTTACAAAAAGCTTGCTAAGATATGCTAAGTTCAGTTTGTATTAGCAAGATGTTATCCTCTGAGCGCAGGAGCTCAGAGTTTTGTCCTAAGGATTCAGTTTACGGGGGATTATTTTGAAGTTTTCTCCTCTGATGGAGAGGACAAGAATGCGACGGCGATGACACCCACTGTTGTTCGAGTGAATACTAAAACTCTACTCTTTGAGCAGTTGTCAGTCGGCAGAGTCTGCTCGGTGGATCATGCATCCGTGTGCGACAGCGACACCTATGCTACCGTGTTCCCTCAGAAGAATTACGGAAAAAAAGGCTTGTCCTGGCCGAACCCGCCGAGAGTCCCTTCATCTTTAAGGTCGACCAGGACGGAAACGAGGACTAAAGAGTGTGGGAGTTTGTTGTTGCAGTACGGCAGGCAGTTGAGGGCCATGCTCAGCAGGTCGAGCAGAGGAGGACAGACAGTCATAAGAGGGCTCAGCGAGAGGAGCAATGTCTTTTGTTGACTAAACATGTACTGGGGCTTGTGTCCTACCCCTATCCTCCCCACACCCCACCCCATATATAAGTGAAAATTAGCCCGCTGTGTAAGCAAACCCCCCACCCGTGGTAATGTAACGCCCCTGTGCTGCTCCCTCAGCCCCCTTCCTGAGCTCCACACTTGGGGAGGGGATCCTCGATCAACACTTCTGGGCCTCCACTGGAGACATGGCAATGTAGGAGCCGTTCCTCATCGGCTGGTTGGCTGGCGTTTCTGACGGCTCCTCGGGTTTGTCGCTGACCTGAGTGTAGGCCGTGTCGTCTTTCACCGTCTGAACGGGAGGACAGAAAGTGTTAGTACGAACTATCGCAGTGGCAACATGTCCAAATATTCTTTACATTTATTAAAATGTGAATAAATGCTGTGAGTGAAATGTTCACAGTAAACCACGTCACTATACTGTATATATTCACAACAACAACAACCACCACCACAGAAAATATAACTTCAAACGTAAACAAATTACACTGTGAGGTGAGAACTCAAAAAGGAATATCATGTCCCATAAAAAGTTAATTAAAAAAATGATAATAATCAGAGATGGTGGATAACAAATTAAAAAAGGAGAATAGCAAACAAGGCAAAAATGAAGACTTACAGTAAAAGAATGAAAAGCTTCAGTAAAATCAATACGTTTTACTTCATTCTAAAACAGAAAAGGAAAAAAGGGGGGGTTACAGAAAATTAAAATTAGAACATGGTTAATACAACACTTCTTCACATTGCAATTAAGCATGTTTTTAACACAATGCTAAGCTAACGGTCTAAACTGTAATGCATGTGTGCATGCTGAAGGAACAGTTTGACATTTTTGGAAATATTCTGTATAAAGCCAGGCTAGCTGTTTCCCCCCGTTTCCAGTCTTTAAGCTAAGCTAAGCCAAGTTTACCGTCTCCTGGCGAGTATTTAGCATACAGGTATGAGAGTGGTATCGATGTCAAAGACTGTATATTGCCAAGAAGTGAAAGTCAATTGCTCGTCCCATCGCAACGCCCAGCAGCAGAGCTACGCTTCTGCCATTTTGAACTGAAAGCGAGTACCGGACGCCACTAAAATGTTCGCCTAAAAAGTGCCGTACAAAAGTAAAACAAAATTATTTCTATTCTATTGTCATATTCTACCGAAATGGCCTGTGTTGAACAATATTATAAATATAATATGCGTTTTCAGTCCAAAATAGCGGCAGCAGAAATGTCCTCTCTTGGCTTCTATACTCTTTGTCGATGTTCTCGTCCAACTCTCAATAAAAAAAATGGTGAATATTTTCCAAACTCCAACAAAATATCAAACTGTTCCTTTGACAGGCTGCGGGCGACTCTCTGGACAGTCAATAACCTGAACTACAATCCTGCACTACGAGAGATAAGAGAGGTGAACATGTGCTGTGCATTATTCTCAGGGCTATTCCAGTTCAATGCTCTGTGCTGCTCTATAGCGCTAAGCTAGCTCATAGCTACACTGACCAAATGAGAACTAAGATCCTGAATACAAAGATGCATCGACTGTTAGAAAATATTCAGCAAGAAAAAAAAACATTTGATCCAAAATTGTGCAAAAAAATTGCTCATGCTGGCTTTGCTGTGCAGGAATGTGTTAGTTAACATGCAGGTAGCTTTGGGTTAAACCTGCAGCAGCTCATTCAGGAAACTGTTAACCATGCAAAAAACCCACTCCAAAAACTGCAGCATTTACTGTGACATATTCCCACTATCTAGTATCAGTACACTGTGAGCTAATGTCAGTGGGTTGCACACGCGTTTCACACCACGGCAACTGTATGGATTAATACTACAGTTCAGTCCACAGCAACGCAGGGGGCAAAGCTCCTACCTCCTTCTGGCGGTTTCGGCAGAACAAGACGACGAGCACCAGCAGCAGGATGATGCCCAAACCCACGATGAGCAATGGGAAGTTTGACACCAGTGTCACAATTAGGAGCATCGTTCTCATCTGGGATGCAGAGTCATCGTCAATAGTCGCCGTCTAAATTCAAGAGAGAGAGAAGATTATTGATTTGTGATTCACTTTCAGGTTATGAGAACGTCTCAGACTGTACTGAATGAAATCCTCACCTCATTGACGAACATGATGGGGAAAATGGTCTCGTTGATGAACTTGGTTTTGCTGAAAGAGCAGAAAGAGAGAGAGAGAGACGAAGGTCAGGGAGGACATCTGGCTCAACATGCGGCCCAAAATGAGGACACGAGTGTGTCAACAGCGAAATGGGTCAAAGTTCGACAAAGTTCGACTTACGGGAAGCCTTGGACTCTTTTCAGGATGATGTTGAGCTGAGCTCTCTTGCAGGCACGAATGGGAACCCCTGTGGTCTAAAACAAAGAGATAAAAAGACGTTATTTTTAGAAAAACAAACTTTTTCTTTCCTGTAATTCTCACATATTGAAAGAAAACTACTGTCCTGACGTTTACGATGTTGCCGGATGATTTAATTAACCATTAACTAGTTGTTGCGTCTTTCCTTCATTTCTCTCTGCAGTTCATTTATTTTGTTGTTGTTATTGCTGTTATAACTTTACTGTTTTCTATGTACCTTTACACTTCCTTTGGCTAATTGTTAAACTGATCAACTGATGCATGTCATCTGTATGAACCAAACTGCTGAATAAAAATCACTTTGAACATAAAATCTGACTGACTTTCATATTATATTCTATGTTTTTAGTTCACTTTTTTCAGTAATTTCTTTGGTCTTTTATTGTTGTGTACTTCATTACAGTATGTGTGTATGTATAGTCACATATTGATATACAAGCAGGATTACTATTGTGACGACCGCTGATTTGGTTCAATAGAGTGCTGCAGGAACGAGTCCTAAAACCCAGAAATTAGTTAGCATTTTAGCACATCCAGTTCTCTGGAAGTCAGTAGGTTTTTAGTTAGATGCCTGAAATAAGGTCTGTGGTTAACACAAGCTGAAGATAGTTTAATGTTTTGTTCTACGATATAAAATGTATCCGTAAATGTGTCTTAAAAAAGGCGGTTGCTAACAAGTGGCTAAATGAGACGTCTAAACGCCATCACGCCGACTCGTCCTCCTTTACAGCCTTGTGGTGTATACTTGTGCTCATGCGACTGTGGTGTAGTTTGTTTATAGCTTCACGTTAGCTTTTTACTTCTGCCGATTGCATTCACACTTCAAAAATCATAAAAGTGGTGTTCATTTGTGAAGATTATCTTGCTGAACAAAACGTGTAAGTATCATAAACTTGTGTTTGCCACAGTGCTTATTTTCTGCAATAATCTAAAACCCAATGGAACAATCTCATTGGCTTTTTGTCGAAGGAACCAGGGCGATGCTAACTTCCTGGTTTGCCTACAAAAAATACATTATCCCTGGAGCACTCTTTTTGGTTTAATTTAATCAAATAACATGTCTTTTCCTTGTCTTGTTTTTGTTATTGTGGCCACTTGAGCCGGGTCACAACAGTATGACTCAAAACAGCTTTTGTCCTTTAGATAAAGACAGTCATTAACCAGCAGCTCAAGGTTCAACACAGACTCCTCCGCATGGCTCTATACTGTTGGGATATTAAGTATTTGTCGTACCGGTTGCAGGTCGAGGTACGTCTCGTGTTCTTCCTTGTTGGGGCTGAGCCCTTCAACAGCGTTGATGTACTTCGGGTCCGCTTGATAAAAGTGGGGGAACGACACAACGATGGGAGCACCTTGAAGGAAACAAAGAGAGACAAACATGTCAGTGAGTGTTCTTATCCTGAGATGACTCTAAACAACAAGAGCTGAAAAAAGATTAAAGAAACGTGAGATAAGATAAAAGATGGTATTTTTATAGAGGTACAGATATAGTGATATAGTGCAGCAGATATTTGGAGCGTGTGTGTGAACCTTAATAATGATTAACTGACACAGTTAAAACAAGAGTGCTCCTGCAGCACTAAACACATCATATTTTATTTATTCACTTAACCGTTCAATTGTACTTTCTTTAAAGTTATATTCCCTAATACAAAAAGGTCTAAATACTGTTTTAAAGTTTTCTCCACACTGCAGGGAACACAAATTCAAGGGGGAGAAATGCTGAAACCTTTATTAATTTAACATGTTGTGGCCTAAAAGTAGTCAAATTTAAACATTTTGAATCTAAAAAATACTGGAGTCAGCCTTAAGAATACTGCTGCTGTTGCTAAAACCGAGAATTAAAAAAAAAAATTGAGGTTATAAGCAACAGTATATTTTCTATTTTGCTCTAAACTGCTGCAGCGGATGTTTTTACACGAATTTAAGCAGAAATTTAAAATTTGTTCCATTTATGTACAAGCTGTGATCGATCATATAGAAAAGACACTGATGGTTTTATCCTTTAACCACAGGGGCAGTTTCAGAATGACATCACTTTGCACATGACATGACAACAGGGCTGGGCTGTGATTGGCTCTCATAGAAGCATCACAAAACTCCTTCCAATCAGACGCCTTTGCCTCATATGAATCAGACAAGCTGATGCAGACAGCCAATCAGGTTTCAGCACATACATCAATGCATATACTTGAGTGTTTTCTCCCACTAGGACTGTATGTTAGAGCAAAATAACAAAAAATAAATCATACAAACTGTGGTTACAGTAGCATATCTGTGCTGATACCACACTCTGTTCGTACTCATGTGTCAAACCTTATCAGAGCAATCACACTCCACTCAATGACCACCATAAAATACTTCAATGGCCTCCACACACAGACGGCACAGTTAATCATTGAACCGTGTATTGAGTAAAAATCTGGCTCAAACAGCGGGCATGTCAGATACCAGGCAGGGGACGTGGCTGCTGGCTGAAAGGACATTTTTTTGGGGGGTAGAAATAGGGAGGGGGAACTGGGTAACTGGGTCAGACTCTCTGGCAGCAGCGGGGGAGAAACAGGGCAGTCCCTTACCTTCTCGACAAACGCTGACTTTAAGCACCCCGGTGCCGAGACATTCTCCAGCCGGCACACAGAAGCCCGCGTTGGTGGGGTTGTCTTCGGGGTTCATGAGGACGTCGTTAGGGGGTGCGAAGCGGAACGCCTGGATACCTTTTACCTCCACGTCTTTCACATAGGCTAGATGGATAGACCTATGGAAAGAAAACAAGCTGAGTGACTACTTTAGGGAATCATAAAGGAAGAACTACGCACTAAAAAGCCATCAAGAAGAAGAAAATAGCCGTTATCGTGTTCTTATTCTTTAATCTTCCGTGCCGTTACGACTATAAAAGTAAATAAGTGTCATGTACAGGACGATCACTTCCTGTGTAATCATTCCTTAAAGCCTCCCAAGTCATGCTATCAATGTTCTCATGTGTGTTTTGAGTTAATTGACAGCCTTATCAGAAGTTGTAATAAACCACAACTCAGGTCCTTATCAGTGGGTTGGTGAGTATATTGTGTATGACTCAGCCACAATTTCCTGGGAGTTCCGGTCCTCCTCGCCCCGACGTGATGTTTTGACTGTAAACAAATTTATAACCAACACGTGCATACCTGCAGAGGTCAGCAGCAAAGATGTAGAGCAGCTCGTTCCGGTTTATCAGAGGGTGGAAGACCGCGCCGTCCGTACCGTTGATCATGTTGCTCTGATTGGAAGACCACCACGACATCTCCCTGTTGATTAATAACAAAAATGATGATATTAGTGTTGGGTGTAGCTGCAAGTAACTCAAGTACTGTACTTAAGTACAATTTTGAGGTACTTCTGCTTGACTATGTTCCTTTTATAGTTCTACATCACCACAATTCAGAGGGAATATTGTTCTTTTTTTACTCCACTTCATTTAGTTTACATTAAAGTCCGAGGTGACGTCCACAAATATCATGTTTTGTCTGACTAACACCCAAAAAGACTGAGTTTAATAATATGTATGACAAGGAAAAGCTTCAAATCCTCACATTTGAGGAGCTGAAATCAATAAATGTTTGGCATTTTTGCGTAAAAAAGGACTAAAACAAATACATGATTGTCAAAAAAAGTTGCTGATTCATTTTCTGTCGATTGACTAATCGCTCTGGTTTGTAGTTTCAAAGAGTGATTTCTCTTTTACTTAACTGCTTTAGGCTGAAATGTGATGTACATTTATCCAATATTTCACAAAAATACAAAGATTTTGAACAAAATTCCCCAAAAATTAAGACAATTTGTGCAGCAGAACTTTAGTTTTTTCCTTCTCTCACACCAAATTAATCAATTCACAACATCTCAGCTTGTCTTCTGACACACAGAGGCCACTTTTCTGCAGAATTAGTACTTTTACTTTTGTTTCTTTAAGTACATTTTGTTGCCAATACCTCTGTATTTTTACTTTTTACTAGCAGTATTTCTTACACTGTTGAATAGGATCTGAAATCTACCTCCACATGCTGATTGCATTCAAAGTACAAAGTCACTTTGGATTTCCAAATATTCATTTTGCAATAGTGTCCTACCTAAAGCCAGGAGAGCAAAGGCTTTCTCCTTTGGACTTTCCAATACAGGTTGTGTAACTACTGTAGTTGAATATCATGGTTGGGAGGAAGTGGAGGCCATGTGCCGACAAGAGACAGTTTCCTATCATTGAGGAAAGCAGGAAAAAGGAAAAAACATCTGTGTGATATGAGTCTTTACCTGAGGCCGTTCCACGTGTCGATCTTGCCATAATCCATGTAGTCCTCCTCGCCGGTGTGGAACACAAACTCTCCTTCATGGGTGCCATTTTTCTGCAGAAAACAAGACGGGGTTCAGAGAGAGCTGCTGTGAGTGAAGAGTCAGAAACAGTGTTTCTGTCTGTTGACAAAGGACGATGGGAATTGTGAAAGAAATACTGCTTTGTATCGGTTGCCATTAGCATTCGCCCCTTAGCGTATTCTCTTACACAGTACGGCATTAGTAACCGATTAAGGAACACAAAAACAAAAACAATTGTTGGGCATTTGCACATAAACTCTTTTGACTTGAGAGAAAACTACACCGATATTTTAGTCGATTAATCTGCAAATTATTGTCTACAATAATCGATAAATCATTTTGTCTTTAAAATGCCATAAAATAGTGAAAAACTACTTCTACTTTCTACTATTTGATGTCTTCAAATTTCTTATTTTGTCCGACCAACAGCCCTAATCCAACAGACACTCAGTTTAATATCATATATGACAAAGAAGAGCATCCAACTCTCACATCTGAGAGGCTGGAAGCTGTGAAAAAAAGAAATCACTAAAACAATTAAAAAAATAGTTTATTTTCCGCTGACCAACTGATAACTTAAACGACTAATAGCTTGATTAAAAAAATGCTGCACTCAGGATCACAAGGCTGCTGTTGTCACAGCCTGGGGTCCAAGATGCAGACGTTGCTCTATAAACAGGAAGTACACGCATCTTCCATCAGCATGTGGCCAATCTCACTTCTCGTATAGTAGACGCTGCCGCAGGCTCGTCTGTTGCTTTAGTAACCCCTAACAACCAGCACGCAAACATGCTTACTTAAGGTTTTTGAACTACAATAACGTCAAGCGTGCCTCTTAAAATACACTCAGCAAAGTGAAACTCACCTTCCACATGAGACCAAAATATTCGTCCACGTCTGGCTTCATGGAGTGGACCTTAGTGAGAAGAGGGTCTTTGAAGCCCCACAGAACCTCGTGGACGGTGCGGGTCATGAACACCTCGACGCCCAGGCTGTTCATGTACATGGAAACCAAAGTTCGCAGGATGAAGGAGTAGGAGTTCAGCTCGTTCATGACCGCCTGAGGACAAAATAAACAGTCAGGGAACGGAAAGATTG
This sequence comes from Sebastiscus albofasciatus, assembly GCA_916701655.1. Classification (NCBI taxonomy): domain Eukaryota; kingdom Metazoa; phylum Chordata; class Actinopteri; order Perciformes; family Sebastidae; genus Sebastiscus; species Sebastiscus albofasciatus. The sequence goes on along the minus strand of CAKAOI010044802.1, from coordinate 58,016 downwards.
GCTCAGATTGTTTGCAATACTCGATGTCTTTTCTGTGGAAAATCTCATGGTTCGTCTTCGCCTGATGCGACTCGAGTTTGTACGTTCAATATCTCAAAATGTCACAATAAAACTCAGAGGACAATGGCTTGGAGTGTGTTAGGGGAATAACGTGAGAAAACAAAAACACACATGCCAATCAAGTGACTTAAACTCAAATCTCAGGGACATGATTACTGGCTGCAGCGGGTCATAATAACACACATTATCCTGTCCAGACACGATGTCTTACCACGAACGGGATGTTCACGGTCCTGATGATGTCGACCTCTGGGTTACCGGCCGACTTCTCGGGCACAAACACAAAAGTTTTGGGGTTGAGGGCGAAGAGCTTGGTGCCGTTCTCCAGGAAGGTTACGTTCTCCCGCGGCCTGTACTCCCTGGTGTGGAAAGGTCAGTTAGTCCAGATGTCTTTTGTTTTGACACAATGAGATGAACCAGATGCAAGAGGTCTTTCCTTAAACAGGACTTTGGCTAAAATGATAACCAGTTTCCATCCCTATATATTACACCCATTTACAGCTGCAGCGCTTACCTGTAAGTGTAGGGTCCGATCTGTTTAACAGCTGCCTTCCCGCCCTCCAAGAACACCTCCGGATTGGTCACATTGAAGAAGTAATACTCCATATACACAGGTGGAGGGGGATTCTTCCATGCTTCAAACATTTGGCTCTTCTCTGTCAAAGTTATTTCCTGTCAACAAAAAAAAAAGAAAAAAAAAGATTCAGATTAAGAAACAGCAAAGAAAGAGTTTGGAGAGCTTTGGCACTCAGATTTTACACTTTTGGTGGAACAATGTTTTGTTCACATTTGGGCACTTTCAAAGCTCTTCACTGTTCTGAATGAGTGCCATCTGAGAGCACACATGGCACTTTTTCTGCAAGGAGCTGATGCCGGGCCAACCCCCCTCTCACCCCTCCGAAACCCAGAGGGAAGCAGAGAAAAGTCCTTCATAGCTGCAAAAAAAACCCATCAGGACAGGCAGAAAATTTCAGCAAAAACTGCATCCAGTCTCTGACCTCAGCAAGCCTGGGCATGGATCTGACTGTGTGGGCTACTCTTCAGCCAACACAACACAGCTACGTGTTGCAATAATAAAACATCATGGCTTCTCAGCAGCGTTAGACGTCACACTACACGCTGGATGTCAGGTGAGTTTTTGTATTCTGGCTGCGCCTGCCAAAAGCAACCACAAAAAGTAGAACATGGTTTCACTCTGAGTGGTCTCACAGATGTTTTGACTGATCATGTGGCGTAACACAACCAAATCGGTAGTAAGTAACCTTGTATGACATAGACCTGGTTGCCACATGTCTGAACATGAGCAACAGAAACCATTAGCTACATCACTCAGCTCTAACAGCTTCCAGTATGTTGACTGAATATGTTTGTTACAGGAGGAAATAAAAAAGCTTTTTCTATTGTTTTAAAAGGGGTGTATTTCTAAACTTGGTAAAGGATAAATGAGCCACTTCCTTTCGTGTCTTTTTCATAAGGAGTTCCTGAAAACCCTTCTGTCTCCAGAGTACAGCGAGGTGCACTTGAGGGAGGCTATACATTGTCTTCTGCAATCAGCTGCCGTTGAGAAAATGCAGTTTTTAGGTGTGGCCGGCACTTCCTGTTTGGGTTTCAACTTCCGACGTTCAAACATGTTTTGCTCTATAGGATTGTTTGCTGGGTTTTGTTGCATCATCTCTCCTTTGCTGCTTTACAAAAAAACTTGTGTTAGATCTCAGAATAGTTCAACCAAAATATCTGCTTTGATAGTCTGAGGAGAAACGAAGTATTCAAACACACTGCAGCTGGGAAAGAAAGGCAAATTTCGCTGATTTGGGTATGTGATTACATACCCAAATTGAGTTGTTTAACTGTTCTAATCAACAGGCCAAACCCCAAAGATATTCAGTTTACAATGATATAAAACAGGAAAACCGCAAATCGTCACATTGAAGTGGATAATGAATTCATTAACTGACTATTCGTTGCAGCTCCAGAGGGGTTTGCTATTGTGTTCAGCACTTGTAGTGTCCTTTGCATGTCTGTTTTTGATTCCTAATAACCGGGAATTACAGATGTTGCATTGCACAAGCTCAGATTCAACCCAGGAGATCATTACAGTCATATTAAAGCACTGAATTACCAAATAGGTTGACGTCACAGCTGCGTAACTTCCAAAAACAGGAACTTGAGTTATTTAAGAAGTGTGATTCTCCTGAGTCTTCAGGGTCATTTATTCTGCCTCTTAATTAAGAGCTGAAATGAAACCAGGTAATGCAACAGAAGTGCATGACCGTCATGAGCAGGACTTGTATGAAACATTATGCCAAACCAGCAGAAGTGACACAATTTGTTCCCTTTCGAAAACAAAATGCAACCCGTCACTTTTGAAACAGGCTTCTGTCTCATTTGGCTTTTTCCCCGCAGCGTTACGTGTGACCACAGCCTGCATGTTGTTTGTCCACCTTGAACAAAGGTCTTTCAAAAGGCCTTCATCAGAGTTATATGGACATCATTTATCTCTCAGAAACCCAACCTTGATCTATCACAAACAGAAAAACAAGTGAGGGACAAAGTGGAGAGGTTTGTCAGTGTAATCAAAATACAGTCATTTGCCGGTGGACAGGCTGAATGAGTTAGACTAGGGACTCTAACTAAACAAAGTGAACCGGCTCTTTGCCAAACACCCTCAGGCGCAGCTTAGGAGCGATGTGACAAGATCCTGCTTTGAACAGCATGTGGGGAGAAAAGTTAAAAAGGAAAAACACAATTAAAAACATGAAAATCCTTCTCATAAGTGCCACCCCCTGTGTTGAGGACTCTGCTTTGAAGCGGTGGCACATTTTGAGCTAAAACGCACTGTGTTTTGCCGTGACCTTGTTCATGAACGCTTCAGAGCTCAATCAGTCATACTACCTTGAGAGAAAGTCTCCTCTCCCAAACGGGGCTGAGAGGGAGTGGCATGAGTGGGATGGTTTTCTTTTTTAGATTCCTTGTCTGAGCAGGACGACTCGGGATAGGCCGGGACTGGAACAACAACAACGAGGTTGCTCGCAGGCAGAAATCATGCCCCCGAGGCCAAGAAGTCTGTGACATTCCTCGCATGGCTTTTAACGCTGAGCTCCCTCCACGCCCAGCTCAGACATATATTCTGTATCCTGAAGGTCCTAAACAACTAGGCTACATCATTATTACAAAGACACACATTCAAATACCAGATTAGGTGGATTTTTGGAGTCAGTTCAGTATGTCCGGGGCCCGACTGATTCAATGGGAAAGACTGTGGCTCAAGAGGATTAGCTATGCTGTCATTTCGTGTAATCGCCGGCCACATCAGAATTACGTTCCCCCCGTTGATGAACTTTGACTAACTCTTTTAATTTGGGTCCCCTGGGTCGGTGCCGTGATTCAGAATGAGGCACAAATGAGCCCCCCGACCTAAATTTAACTACAGGAGGGGGAAACCGTGTCAGGGAGGAAGCTGTTTTCTTCTTCTTAAGTAGGAGGGGAGCGACTTTGAGAAGTAGCAGAGAGATTTTTTAAAGCGCAGATTATGGACAGTGTGATGCATGTCAGTAAGAGGAATGTGAGGTATTTTAAAGGGAAGAGGGCAGCAGTGGGTGGGATATGGTGTCAGCTGCCAACACCTCCCACCCCCTCCATCACCCCTACATGCCCCGAACTAGGACACCAGTCCCCAGAAATATAGACATGTAAATTTAAACCCAGCTCAAGTCAGAAATAAACGTTTCGACCTACTGTACTCCAAAATGCCAACATGATGGTTAAATCATCACAAAAAAATATCAACCTGCTCCCTAAAATGAATCCTGTGTTGGTGTGTTTTGGTTAACTGACTAACAGAGTTTGACAGATTGGGAAAGAGCTGCTCAAGCTTTCGTTGGTTTTGTGAATCACTTTTATATGAATCAGCGGGGTTGTGGGGGGATTCCTGTACATGCAAATACATAATTTGAAGGACAAACACCTTATATTCTCACTAATTTTGCCTTTTTAACAGCTTTTAAAATCACCATTTATCTGTTTAAAGATAAGTACATATTTATTTGGTTTAATACAAGATGCTTTTATAACTTCAGCTACAGATCCACCAGTGGAAGTCAGGGACTCTCTCCTGACTCTCCTGTCCGCTCACCAAGACTCCCTTCCCCCATTCCTCCACACCAGCACACCTCCCCCCTACCCACCATGCATCCCCTCTGGCTGAGATTTCTACTACTACTACTACTACTACTACTACTACTACTACTACTACTACTACTACTACTACTACTACTACTACTACTACTACTACCACCGGTAACCCTCCTCAGAATAATCAACCATCAGGAAGTCAGTATATCAAGCCAGTATCAACAGAAATGTGTCACCGGGTCATGCGCACAGACGGCAATGGGCAGCTTCAGGATCAGACCGCAGAAAGAATACATCGTGCCTCATATTTCTCCAGACTCCCATTCATTCAATAACTAGCTGACTGAATCCTGTGATGACTTGTCAGATCATATTAACACTGAAGAGCCACAAAGGAATGTGGAAGGAGATCAAAAAATAAAAGAAATGCTATAAAATGAGGGTAAGGTCATGATAAACTCACCTCTGAGAGTCACACAATTACAGTTTCCCTTGTGGGGAGTTATAGGGGATTTCTACCTGAGGCAAGGCGTTTACTTATTTATTTAAGGTAACATAATGTAAATGCTGATTAACCATCATGTCTTAATGCAATGTTGGAACAAAAATAAGCTATAAAATGAGGGTAAGGTCATGATAAACTCACCTCTGAGAGTCACACTATCATAGTTCCCCTTGTAGGAGTTACAGAGGATTTCTACCTGAATAAAAGCATTTATTTATTCATGGTAACAAAAATATAAATGCTGATTAATCATCAGAATGCAATGCTGGAATAAAAAAAAGCTGCACAAGCATGTAATGGGACTTAAACGCTGCACAGCCTCGGATCATGCGGATTGATGAAAGGGGGCTAAGCTGCAGAATGCAGCAAAAACATACATTACTACTTATGCAAAACAGCTCAAATTAAGACATTTTACACACTGGGGTGATCTGGTGACCCTGCATGCATGAATATAGCCCACTACCAACCACACAGTGACATGCTGAATGATGCTGCATGATTGACCACTGCAGATGAAAAATGCTTTAACATTTAAACCCCTTCAAGTGTTAACTCAGGGCGTGTTAATAGAATAAAACATCTCTGTTATATATATATATATATATATATATATATAGATTCAGCATGATGATTTTGTCAGAATGTCATGCGTGTTTTTTTTTGTCATGGTGATTATCATCAGAGTGATTTTGCACAGGTTGTAGTTTTCAATGCAGTACTGTGTTTTAACACACTTGATGGTATCTTTTCTAGTGATTGATGCTAAATTGATGGGTTTATGCATGCTGTGGCATCCAAATCAATGTGGAAGAAAGAAAGGAAGTGGATTACATTGCATTTTTTTTTTTAAAAGACAGAGAAAGCTGCACAACTCACCTTTTTTAACCGGCTGTGGATCATTGTTTGGAAGACTTGAGCCACGACCAGGGCGATCCCCACTATCAGGAGGTGAGCGCACACGATACCGGTGGCGTAAATGGCACAGGATCTCCGAGTCATGATGCTGTCTTCTCTCGGGGCAGATTCAAAACTTCACTGAAGTCGATGAGAACTTCCACCCACAAAAAAAGGATAAAAAACTATAGTGTAGGATGGTGGGATTTCAAGATCCGCCGTCTCCTGAGCAGCAGCAGCAGCAGCACAAGCAGCAGCTGGGTGGTTCAAACTTCTCTCTTCACCGCCCAGTGGAGGCTGGAGGAGGGTACAAAAAAGAATAAATGTTGGCACTTTTCATCAAAAAATCCCAGATAAACCTAAAGATAAAGAGGCAGAGAGAGAGAGAGAGAGAGAGGACTGTGCTGCTCGGAGGCGGCGGTGAAATGAAACAGCAGCTCTCAGCACATCGTAGAAGAAGAGCTAGTCCTCCTCCTCCTCTTCCTCTTCCTCTCTACGCATTAATGAACTCACTCAGGCGAAACGCGTCGTTTTGGTGGAGGCTGCATGGGCGGTGGGTGTGTGTGTTTAAAAACACGGACAGAAAAAAGCAGTTTTTTTTTTGTTGTTATTTCAAAATAACAGTTTACATAGTAACAGTGGAAAAAAAACATTAAAAATATTTACATACAAAAGAAGCAAAACTTAAATAAAGAGATGTGACAAACATAAAAGGACAACAGAAATGAAACAAAACCAACATAAAATTAAAAAAAAACACATAATAAAAATAAATAAGTGAGGAGATAATAATAAAAAATGACAATAATTTCACCTAAAAACATTAAAGATATTGCATACATCTGACAATGAATGTATCTGAATCAGATTATGATACATTCATTGTTTTCATTGCTTTTTTAGTTTTGTGAGGAAGAAATTATTACCAGATGTAATTCCATTTCTCAGAAAAGGCAGTAGTGATGGTGTTTTTACTTACATGACTGATGTCACCATTTAAAGAGGATGAAAAAACTATATTCTTAACACTTAGTTTCAATTGTGTCTATACAAAAAATATATTTTTGGGAGGTATATGGTTGAGGAAGAGTTGTGATAAGGGTTGTGTTAAGGGTTAGGGTTTATATCTACTTTTTTATATGGATATGTGGGTTGTAAATAAACTTGGGGATGCTGTTCATATATTTAATTTGGGTTGTAAATACATCTGGGATAGTTTATATATTATATTATCATTCTTATTATCATATATGAGTTATTAGAGGAGAAGTGAGAAAGGGGTATAGGGAAATATAAGTTTTACTTCTACCTATACTCATTTTTGGACACTATTACTGCTTGTTTTGTTTGTTTTTATTTGAATGTGTTTTTATTTATTTTATGTTCGAAATAAAGTCATTCATTCATTCATTGTTTGGTTTTATTGTTTGGTGTGATCACATTTTAAGTTATTTTGAGCATGCAAGAGGATTTATGAATGAATAGGTTTCTTATACATGATAGTATTTCATCATGCACACTTTTCATGTTGAGGGGGATATTATTTAACATTTTTAAACTACAAACATCTTTCACTCTCTAAAACTCAGAGGAGGGAAAAAAAAAAAAAAAGTGCAGCTTTGAGGAGGTTCCGTTACCTTTTATAAACTGCTCCGCTATCTCGCCTCATCGCGTCTCCTTAAATAAGCTCCGCGTGTACATGAATAATGAATGAAGTGCCATTCAGGCAGCCAACGGCAGTAGACGTGGAGCCTCTTTGTCCGAGCAGCTCGGCCTCTGATTGGCTGGTGGCCACACGGACCACCGTCTGGAGACCACCCCCTCTGCACGCTGATTGGTCGGACGCTGGTGAGTGCGATGCTGAATTTGATCGACTGATTTCGAGGCGGGGCTCCTATTAAAGGGGGAACGGATGCTCTCCACCAACAGAGAGAGAGACAGAGAGAGGATGCTCAGCTGCAACCACACACATGATGATGCTGTGGAGGAATAACAGAGAAAAAATGTGCATGATGAATACCCTGCATTATGGTCATCATGAGGCGACTATATACCACTAAATATCGACAAACATAAATCCCATGCACACAACAGCATGGAGGGAAATGTGACTTGCAGAGCTGCAGGACAATTGAACTGTCAACAGATTAAAACACAACACAGACAAACACAAAAAAACAACACTTATTTGCTTTGTAGAGTAGATTACACAAGAATATGTTTCCAGCCCAAAAACACACACATTAGCTTATGCAATTCTTTAAACAGGATGTTGCAGCAACTTGAATTGATTTGGTATTAAAGTGACATTTCTTGTTGGTATCGAGTATTTTTCAGAAGGGCCGTTCTCGCTTTTGGTTATTTTTAGGGCTGTCAATCGATTCAAATATTTAATCGTGATTAATCTTACATGATTGTCCATAGTTACATCTGTTCAAAATGTACCTTAAAGGGAGATTTGTCAAGTATTTAATACTCGTATCACACAGGAATATGTTTCCAGCCCAAAAAAAACACATAAGCTCATGCAATTCTTTAAACAGGATGTTGCAGCAACTTGAATTTATTGGTATAAACTGACATTTCTTGTTGGATTGAGTACTTTAATATTGAGAATCTTCCAACCAAAACCAGTCCAATATTTGTTTAATTTTTTCTTTCATATTGCAGCTGGACAGTTACATTTCATCAAAGGCCCCATAAAACCTATTTTCTCAGTCAGCTTCTTCTTCTGAGCGATAACGGCCCAATAAACACAACATTTTGGTTATTTTTAGGGCTGTCAATCGATTAAAATATTTAATCTTACATGATTGTCCATAGTTAATCGTGATTAATCGCAAATTAATCACACATCTGTTCAGAATGTACCTTAAAGGGAGATTTGTCAAGTATTTAATACTTTTATCAACATGGGAGTGGGCAAATATGCTTGATTTATGTAAATGTATGTACATATTTGTTATTGGAAATCAAATAATGACACAAAACAATGACAAATATTGTCCAGAAACCCTTACAGGTACTGCAATTAGCTTAAAAAATTGGCGCAAATAATAGCATGGCAAACTCAAGCCCAACAGGCAACAACAGGAATATGTTTTCAGTCAAAAAACACATTAGCTCATGCAATGTCTGTACAAACAGGATGTTGCAGCAACTTGAATTCATTGGTATGAAGTAACATTTGCTATTGGAAAATGAAAAGCAGAGATGCCTGATCGACTATTTTTAATTTTGAGAATCTTCCAACCAAATCCAATCCAGTATTTGCACATTTTTTCCTTCATATTGCAGCTGGACTGACGCTACAGTACATTTCATTAAAGGCCTTGAAAACCTATTTTCTCTTCTTCTGAGTGATAAAGGCCCACTACACACAAAATTTTTGTTATTTTTAGGGCTGTCAAAAGATTACAATAGTTAATCGCGATTAATCACGAATTCATTGCAAATTCTTTATCTGTTCAACCTTAAAGGGAGATTTGTCAAGTATCTAATACTCATCAACATGGGAGTGGGCAAATATGCTTGATTTATGTAAATGTATGTACATATTTGTTATTGGAAATCAATTAACGACACAAAACAATGACAGATATTATCCAGAAACCCTCACAGGTATGTCATTTGGCATAAAAAAATGTGCTCAAATCATAACATGGCAAACTCAAGCCCAACGGGCAACAACAGCTGTCAGTGTGTCAGTGTGCTGACTTGACTATAACTTGCCCAAACTGCATGTGGTTATCATAAAGTGGACATGTCTGTAAAGGGGAGACTCGTGGGTACCAACAGAACCCATTCCATTCACATATCTTAAGGTCAAAGGTCAAGGGACCCCTTTGAATATGGCCATGACAGGTTTTTCCTAAGTTTGGAGCGATATTTAGCCTCCTTTGCGACAAGTTAGTATGACATAGTTGGTACCAATGGATTCCTTAAGTTTTATATCATACCAGTAGCTTCACTCTAGCTTTAAAGCTCCACTACAACTTAAAAATCGCAAGTTGCATTAATGCGTTAAAGAAATTAGTGGCGTTAAAATGAATTTGCGTTAACTTTGACAGCCCTAATTATTTTACAAGATAGATTTTCTGTATTTTGTGTTTCATTTGAGCTCTTCTCACTGGTTTGGAGTGGGCAGGGCTCCGGTGGAAAAAGGGGATGTCATGTAATTTTTGTGCACCACTTAGCATTTAAAATACAGTGAGCAATTTAACAGTGTCGAATAGCCCTAGAACCTGCATCTCTATGCTTTTGTTATGGTTTCATCTGCAAAATGTCACTGAAAGAGATGCAAAACAACCACAAACCACTCTTCCTTCCACGTCTGTGCCTAGGGGCCCGGTAATCCGTCCATGTGCAGCCACCATGTCAAGCACAACTGTGATGGCAGCAGGTTTTGAATTCACAATAAAGCTTGTACATGACTCTGACCACGTGTCTTTCTGCTTTTATGCAAGCAGTTCCTTATTGGTTATAATCGGTAACGGAGATGGTGTACAGTAAATTCTCAATGTGACATGCAGAAGGAAAAACAGCAAAGACATTTCACTTTGCGGCTACACTCGAACAAAATCCATTTGTCTCAGCACAGCAAACACGGATCTGTGCGACGCAGCGTTTGGCTGACAGCTTTCTCAGAGCTTTGGTCCAGCGATTATTGATTTTTGATCAAAGCCATTTTTTCTGTGTTCATTTTTTATTTATGATTTGGTCCCAGCAGCAGTAACACTAGTACTGGCTACTTTGTTCACAATGGTGATGGCATAAAGCATTAAATGCAATTTTTTGAATGGCAAAACATAGCATCAAAATATAGTGTTGCACCAATGGGCTGGTCGCCGTTGAAAAAGCAGTGAAAAATTAACTTCAATGCATGCTGAAGTTAGTTAAAGATGTTTCACGCCTCTAAACGCCATCAGTTGTCAATGTGCTACCAGAATCAGGTCGAGATGCAACCAAGTTTAAATGTCACCAAAGGTCAAAGGTGACATTTTTTTCTGGGATGCTTCGGCGCCTTTTGGATTCTGTGGCGTTCGAAGCATGTAACTGGTGTGAGGCTGAAACAGGACACTGGAAAATGAGATCCAACGCTGTCCTTATTTACAGACAACACCAGCTGCTTATCTCAAGAGCTTTTACCCAGAATCCTAGCGGACGCAATGGCGGTTAGGATTAGGAGAAGGACAGAAGGCTGGCTAAATCTGTCATTCACAGATTCAACCAACTCATTGACTGGGGTTTATTTGAGGTTTGGTTGGTGGCCAACAGGTTAGGATGCTATAAAATACTGTGCAGTAATAGACGAACTGAAAGGTGAGCGAGGTCACGCAGCGACCTCTTTCATAATCCATTGATAAATAAAAGCAGAACAAAGCTCTACAAATTTTCCTCGGGAAGTGGTATACATCATGTTGTTTGATGTTGCTAACTGGAAGGAACTGCCTGGGCTGGACTCTCAGCATTAATGTAATTGAGTTTTACCTCATTGTGCGAAGCCTTATAGCAATCCCAGAGGACGGGGGCTGCGGGAGGGGGGGCGGCATCTGTTCAAACAAGACGAGTAAAAAATGCTAAAGAAAATCATCAGGGGGGAAGGATAACAGTCAAGTAATGCAGCAACATTGTTTCTGCCAAAAGAAAGGGCGGGAGGGTGAAGAGGGGTAAAACAGTTCAACCTTTGTAATCGTCTCTTTTTATGTTTGGTCAGCAGAGCGACACAGATTTTTTTTTGTTGTTGGACTTGTTGGAAGCTGAAGACACCCAGCTTTGAAGGCCCACACAAAGCTATTTGATGACTGTTTTTTATGTGGATATCTCCATGTACAGTATCATGAAAGGGGTTCATGGTGAGGAGAAGGCGAGCATTCATGCGCAGCACGACAAGGAGACTTTTATCCAGACGAGGGTAAATAATTTTCTTCAAACTGGTGTTTGTTGTCCCCACAAATCGTTCATTGTGTTCCCGACACATTTTGACCCCCAACATAATAAAATTGCACCAATAGCTTTTGGTTTGCTCTTTGAAGACACGGCTAAAGTGCAAATGTGGCTCAACAGCAAGGACATTTATTGACACAAATGTCCATTCATGAGTTTGGGAAAGAAAATATTCTGTGAATGTGTCGCACATTCTGCACAGTCAGCTTTTCCGGAGTCGTCCGTGATAACAGTGCGAAATGTGTTACATGTTCACGCATGTGGGGCTTCACTTCACCTTGTGTTTAGGAGTAATTTAAGGTCACCATCCTCATACACCCAACAATTATAATAAGAGTTCAATTGAGAGTCAGTAACGCACCTGGTGGACATTAAGTTGTTAACACAGTTTGACTGCAGACATGGCGACAAGTCAACAGTAAATCCTGTTTGAGGTTTGATGGGTGGATTCACAGTAAACTTTGCAGAGACTATATGCAAACACCTTTAACCTGCTCAATAACACACACAGTATGCAAACATATCATTCAAACTACAATTTGTTACACTCTATTCATCTGCAGCACTATACAAATAAGACTGCCAACGCATTGGCACGGCTCACAAAGCCGTCTGTGGTTATGAATTTGTGTGTCAACAATTGAGTCAACAATGACAAACACAAGTGTTTGAATTGAGTTAATTACTAATAAGAAGAGTCTACAGCCATGCTAGCGGCTTTGTGAGGCTGTACTTGAGCTAAATGCTAACATGCTTACAGTGATAGTGATGTAGCAGGTATAATGGTTACCATGTTCACCATAGCGTGTTAGCATGCTAACATTTGCTAATTTGAGAAACACAAAGTACAGCTGAGGCTGATGGGAATGTCATTAGTTTTGCATACTTCATTCTGTTGGTACCATAGACTGTATATGAAGATGCACGACATGACAGCTCCCAAAAAGTGAAGCTAAAACATCTGGATCGCCCCCTGGTGGCTGGCTGCAGTATAGGTCCTCCATGTTAGCGGATGGGCCAAACTACAAAGTCAAAGTACACGTCAAATACATTTTTTTGCCAAAGATGGTTTCTGTCATTTTAGGTAGTTTTTATCAAGCTGATCATCATTATGCTCGAGTGTTCATTTTTCTGATAAGTTTGGTTTTAATTAGTTATTTGATGCTATAAAAAGGGGGTGAAACTCATGATTGACAGCTATGAGTCTCTGACAAGATGAGGCCGTGCTTGGCTCATGATTGGTTTGGGTGGGTGACCTTGATACCGCGGATTCTGGCTCCAAATGACATGAAAATGTCAAGATGGCAGCTCCTGTATCCGGGATATTTTGGCTTCACTTCTGTACCGTGGGAGGAGGTGGAGACGCGTCGTCCATCTCTATAAACAGTCTTTGGTTGGCACCATGAATGTCTGTAGCAATCTATCCAGTAGTTGTTGACATACTTCAGTCTGGACCAAAGTGGTGGACCAATCAAATGCCAAAAAAAAGCTAAACGTTGACCTAGAGTTAGATATTTTATATAAAATCTAAGATATACTGGATTTATTATCACTACAAATCTCCTTAACTGCAGTTTACCTTACAACATCTGTATCAGCTTTAAATGTTGCAGTCTTAACTTTATTTTTTATGGTTTGGAAAAATTAAACCAACTTTGTTATAGACAAGCCTTCCAACCCTGTGTTTAAACCATAGAGTATACAGTCTAGGGTTTAAACCATCTCTAAACTACATGGTAATTAAGCACAAATCAAGGCAGTTTTTCTTAAACATAAGATTTTGGAGGAGTGGTATTTTTGCTTGATAACAACAATCTCCTGTCTGTAAGATGAAGTAAATATGTGAAAACCAGCCACATCATCCGCCAGTCACATTCCATCATCTGTCCTCCCTATCGGCAGCTCCCTCCTTATGTCAACACAACAGAAAAAGCATTAACTCTTTCTCTAAATACGGCTTGACATGGAGAGCTCTGTCCTCCACCCCATACGGCTGCACCACCCTGGAGCCTGGTACTGAACATTAAGTCACGGTACTTTGGAGGCTGAGGCAGTCTTTGTAAGGCCACAGACTGATATACAGGCATAGTTGTGGGAGGGGAGACTTGTGAGGAGTGGCAGACCTTTTCACTGGAGGTGATTAATGCAAACGGAGCCATTAAGTGCTATGGGAAGAGTACACTAGACTGAATTTATTTCTGGGTTAAAGCAGTCCTCGCTCTCCTTGGAGAGGATCACAGTGGCCGAAAGAACTTGCTGTGTTGCAGCAGACAAAAGCAACGTTAGGTAATATGAGAAATACAAGATCCAATGTCCTGTACTTTAATCAAACTGCAGTGGTGGAAAGTACAGTAACTAAATACACTTACTCAAGTACTGTACTTGTACTTTATTCCATTTTCTGCTACTTTATGCTTCTACTTTACCAATTTTAGAGCAAAATATTATACTTTCCACTTCATTTGCCTGGCAGCTACTAGTTACCTCTCAGATCAAGATTTTACATGTTAAAAAATCTGAGTGGAAACGCCCAGAAAGTTTTAAAGCTTGGCTGAGGTGGAAAAGTCGGTGTACCAACAAAACCAAAATGCAACAAGTGCAATGGAAACAGAGTTAGTGAATAAATAATGACATGACGCATGTGGCTTAATCATCCACTGAAGCTTTTGCTCCTCTGAAAAGCAAACATAAATGTCGTATTTTCATAATGTTTAGGTTTCCATTTGTTTGACTGATGCTCTTTTAATTACGTCGTCTCGTAGCGCCTTCTTCTCTGCGATGGTTTAACAGCACCTGACTGTAGAATTAGGTCCACCTATACTGTTTATCTCAACTCCTCGCTCTCGAATTTCCCTCTGGATCAATAAAGTTACTATCTATCTATCTATCTATCTATCTATCTATCTATCTAATATTCACATGATGGTAGTACATTTTCTTTTGCTGATTTTCTGGAAATTTGGTTAAAATTTGTGCTAAATTTGGTTGTAATCTTGACTTATATGTTGTTAGCCTTTCCATCAAACCTTTTAGATGGTTTAATCTAAATAACTGTTTGAGGCTCAAATAGGTAAAATTATCAAATTATTCACAAAAAAGCAACGATTGGAGAAAAGTCCAAAAGATGAATACAAATTTCTGTGTAGATCTTTCTTCTTTTCTGTCCCATTAATGATCTCACAACTCCAAAAATCTCGTGTGACCCTTTTAGGGAGTAATATTTAAGAGACATATTTTGACTTATAATGGAGTATTTTCACATTTTGATACTTTTACTGAAGTACATGATCTAAGTAGTACTTCCCACCACTGCTACAGTATAACACAACCCTGGAACTTAAACATTACATACTCTACACTAAAGCACAATCGAGGTGTTTGTTTGTTATTGTATACATACTTTCTCATAGCCTGACTTCTAGTTTATTTACTCAACAGCGGTTAAGTGATGGACTGACCCTAGAATTCCTTTGTCCGTGTAGGTGTGGTTCATTTCCCACCATTCAACTAATGTGTTTTGTACCAGGAGACAGCGACTCATTGTTCCCGCAAGGAGCAACAAAGTGTTAATTTAAGAATTCAAGGAGGCAACGCTATCACACCACATTACAAATGTTAGAGAAACGTCCGTCTCCAGGAGACAAGACATTCTGAAAACATGTGCGTCGTGATTTAAATTGTTTCACTGTGACCCCGTTTAGCCCCGCTCTCCCCATGCTTAGAGGAGAGTTATGCAACAATGTGTGCATTGTGCAGCATTATGGGCATAGTCTGACACAGCCTGCCCACTATTTTGCTTCACTTGTATAAAAAGTGAGGTTGCAAGATGTAGCCTGATCTGGCTGGAGATCACAGTAAACAATGATGGTATGGATAAAGTCATGTGGAGATAATATGATGGTAAAAAGCTTTAAACAAGAACACACATGGAACTACATGGAAGACTTGTCTGCAGTGCTGAACATATTAGTCAATTAATCAGTCATTTTATTGACAGAAAAATAAATTGAAGCAATTTTGATTAGTTGTTTAAGTTGTTTATCATGCAAAAATGGGAAACATCTGGTTTCAGCTTCTCAAAAGTGAGAATTTGCAGCTTCTCTCTGTTTTATATCATTGTAAACTGAATATTTTTGGCTTTTTGGCTGCTTTTGGCCAAAATAATCAATTTAAAGATGTTGTTTTGGACTCTGGGAAATTGTGATGGACAATCAATAATAAAAATGAGTGGTTGTTGTGTGTTTTGTTACATAACCAGAGTTTAGAGTCACAAAAAAAACACAAAATGACAAAAATACCAGAAGAACTATATAAAAATGTACAAAAATAGCTTGTGGCCAAGTGGGGTCTCGATTATTTATGTACTAAGTTAATTTCCAACCGTTTCCATTCAAGGCCAAAACTTAAGGAAGTCGTTTTTAATTCAATCAATCAAAATATGAGGCACGTGGAGCTACTTGTGACTCCTACTCTGAATAAGGGTCAGGAAAATAAATTAGATTTCACCCAAAGTTGACAGGATCTTGACTATGGGATATCGAAGAAGGGAGGAAACCTGTCGTGCCCCACCTGTAGGGCATCCTGTACAGATCGGGGGAGTTGAGGGGTTAGCACATCCTCTCTGCCGTATTGTTTTCTACGGTTGCTCAACATCCTAAAGACTATAAAAGCCTTTAAAAATGGCAGTAAAGTTACTGGAAAACCAGCATGCTGCCAAACCCTCTGATTTTACCATAAACAAAAACATATCCTGTGTATTACACCAGTTTCCCCCAATTGTACTTATTCTGCCGATGACAAGTAGAAAGTCTCTGGAGGGAAATTAATGTGATCCTGTTGCTTTTTTATTTATTTTAATCTGCATGTGTGGAATAAATAAACAAAAACAATGAACGCGCGTCATCAAACAAATAAACAAAATTCCCTGTGACATCTCTGGAAAAGAGAAATGTAAATAAAGTGCTTAAATAATGAATCTAACTTATAAAAACATTGCATTTGTTTATGGATTAATTTATAAAAGTGGGTTTTCAAATTGTACCAATTCTCTACTTCTGCACTGATCATATTATCAGCAGTTTGCATGTATAAACAGATTCGGTTCACATCCTAATATCTACTTTTTTTTTCCAAAGGGGCTGAGCTTTCCCAAGTCAGGCCATACTCGTGCAACCATTTAGAGAGCTGTTTGTAGACAATGACTAATCACGCAAGTGTCGTATTTCAATATTTATAATCAGGATGCATGAGAAGGAAATCCTTCTCGAAAGGAAAGAAAGGAGTACTCCTGTAAAACGGGAGTACACAAAGATTCAGGCGTTTCCTCTCTGCCATTAAACAGATGGATAAGGCCGTGGCAAAGAACAAAACCATATCTATCAACTGATCTAGAGGCTCCTTGTGGGCACGCAAGGCCTACAACTGCGTGTGTATTCAGGCAGGAATGAATCACTTTTACTGGCCCAAGGATGGCAGGATCTTCCCATTAAAGTAGCTTTTAATGTTAGGTAAAGAACATTAAACTAACCTGTATGTTTTAAGAGCATTTGGTTTGTAAAAAACTTATCTTAAGTAAGTTTCACACATGAAGACGACGTTCAAATGTGAATAAATACTGCTAATGTCAGCATGGGTGCTAGTTTTGATGCAAGCTGAAATTTTACAAACAGAAGTAGAACTTCAAGACATCAGCAGACAACAAAAGGAGAAGGAAAACGCCTGACCCGATACTTGACCTTTACAGGTCACTGTCTGTCACCCAGTCCAACGTAGGTATGTGGGAGAAAGCTGTTAAAACACTTTGCTGAGAGTCACATGAGTTGAAGCATCTATCCTCAATATAAAGTTGGAAATTCCTCCGAGAAATGGCACCACACTGACGTAGCATTGTGATGGCTACAATATGTAGGGCTGTGTTGCTGCTGCTATCATGTCAGCGGCTCAGAGCGGTCCTGTGACAGCACGAGGAACCTACAGGCGAGAGGAAAAGGCAAAACTATTCACAGCCTACAGAAGCTCATAGATTTTACTGGAAACTGATTGCATCGATACCAGATCGCTGTATTCGATTTTTAATGCTTGCTTTGTGAAAAGCTACAAATGACGCACAGTTGTTTGCCCTTTCCATCAGCTGATGTTTTGTTATCCGGGGCTTTTCCAAAGCACAACAACTCTTATTATTAGAAGTTATGAGTTCTTTCAACACTGTTTTTTCATTCAGTAAGAACTCAACAGGTGCTTTAACAACTCCATCCAGGATCTTGAAAGCTAATTGTGAAAAATGTAGTATACAAAGAATTGAAGCTGTTCAATCTCAAGTGTGCATTCAAATGTCACTGTTTAATAGCTGCACTCTGTGTCGCTGGCAAACAAACAAACCGAAACAGCGCGTTTTAGACAGTTCACTGACTGCATTGAAACTGTTTACGGAGTTAGTTTGTTGCTATAAATAGGGATCATCAGAGCTGAAAGAGAGGAAACAGTAGTCTCTCTGTCCCAGCAGTGTTTTCCCCGGTGTTTAAACAGCGGGAGAGTCCGGGGACCTGAACTCGGGCTAATTAGTTAATTCATCGGCCCTGAAGGGAAGGTCATGTGATTAAATCCGGTCAACAACAATCACTTTTCTAGGCATGAGAAGTTCTCAAGAATCTCTCAATTACAGTAAACTATCCGCTATGTTAGATGTAAACATCAGTAAAAGAACTGCAAAAGCAGAGGCAGATAGTTTCAGCATAATTAATAGTATAATGTATATATTTATCTACGTTTCCATTTTATTGTACTTGATAAAAAGAAAATATTGTACTTTTTTACCTTACTTACTTTTTTTTCGCTACAGTTTGCAAAACATATACTCATTTTTATAAAATATTATGCCCTGAAATAGATGAAAGTAAATTAATCAGTTAAAATTAGCTCCATTTTGACCAGCAGCAACTTTAAAATTCTACTTTTAATATGTGAATGTAACACATGAGTACTTTAACTTGTGATACTTTAAGTACATTTGTCTGATAATACTTGTGCACTTTTACTTAAGTAAAATAATGAACACAGGGCTTTTACCTGTGGAGTATATTTACATTGTGGTATTACTACTCAAGCAAAGTATTTAAATACATCTAAGTTATATTTAAATAGTATATTTCACCATTACAGATTACAGATGATGGTATAGCATAGTGCTGTGGTTCAGGCTGGCATAAACTAAACTGCAAATGTTCTAACAAGGAGAGCCCCCTAGTGCTCAAATAGTAGGGGCCATATAGCCATTAATTTAATCACAATAACTTTTATAAATGTGCAAATAGATGAGGTTTAACAGCTAGGCTTGCCTTAAACTACAATGCATACTACTGTGATGCAATACTGCCACTCAAACAACACACAACAGCTGTAATCACATAGTTGAACACTATAAATACACCTAACTCCATAGGTAATCATATACCACCACTCATACATACACTTTGGCTATCTATACTCCTCCATTTAAAGTCCACACATAGCCTGAGAGCATACCGGAAGAATAACACTGATTTAAACGGAAACATCTATTTTAGGTGGATGTATATTCCTTAAACAAGACGTGTTACTGCTCTACTAATACTGGTCGACTGTAAATGTAGATGTTTATGCGTTTAATTTAATGTAAACCGGTTATTTAACGTCCCCTTTTCTCATAAAATCCAACACCCTCCTCCACAAGAGTCTCCACTGCTGGTTACCATGGGTACCAAGTAACAAACTGGTTACCAAGTAACAAACATAGCTGTGCAGGTCGCGAGCCAGACTTTGATTCTCAACCGTTGCAAATGTGACGTTAAAGAAGCTTTTTTGTTATTATTATTGATTATTAAATAAATAATATTAATAACGAGGGATGGAGACAAAAACCACGAGGCCCATTTTCCCTTGGTAAGTGACATTTAACGTCTTTATGTCTCCATTTTGGCTAAAGAAGTTCATTTCTTGGGTGACTTGTTAAAGTAGCCTATACCAGTGGTGGAATGTAACTGACATAAGTAACACTACTCAAGTACTGAACAACTATGAGGTACTTGTACTTTTTTTTCCATTTCAAGATTTATTTCGAACATGTAGAATACAAAAAAATGAAATAAAAAATAAAGAAAAGGAATGATCATAGCAACAAGTGGACAGTCATAAACAAGTAGTATTTACATATAATTAAAAGTATAAGAAAAATAAATTGTCAAACACTTGATGCCTTGATTTACATATGCGAAAAGGAGTAAGAAGAAGTACAAACTTATTTAATCCCACCCCTTCTCCATAAGTCAATTATTAATTATTACTTTATTAGAGCATTTACTTTCTACTTCTAACATTAATGTTACTCCACTACATTTTGGAAGCAAATATTGTACTTTTTTAAGAAATGTATTTGATAGCTTTAGTTACTAGATTCAGATGATTCAGACTAATAATAAATAATACAAAATATAAACATCATGATGTATTCTTACAGGTTAAGCTACCCAGCTATATATAAAGTAAATCAAATTAGTCCCATTATTTAAAACAACATTAAAATAATGCATCAGTAATTATAAGCCAGTAACATAATGATTCTGAAATGGGCCATTCTGCATGAGTACTTTTACTTAGCCTAGGCCTATATTTTGATGCCAATACTTCCTTAGGTAATAGTTTGAATGCAGAACCTTGTAACAGAGTATTTTTACACTGAAGTATTGCTACTCTTCCACCACTGATGTAGACCAGTAATGGGAGAAAATACTACATTGCAAGTAAAAGTCCTGCATTTAAAATGTTGCTTAAAAGGGATATATCATACTCATTTTCTGGTTCATACTTGTATGTTGTGTTTCTACTAGAACATGTTTACATGCTTTTATGTAAAAAAAAACTTTATTTTCATCATACTGTCCGCTTGAATATACCTGTATTTACCGTCTGTCTGAAATGCTCCGTTTTAGTGCATTTTAATGAAATTGCAACAGAATTGCGTTACTAGGCAACAGCTTGGGTCCATGTTTACTTTCTGTCAGCTGATGTCATTAACATACACTGCAACCAGGAATAAACTGGGACACATTTAGAATGGTTACGTTTAAAACTGTGAAATGGTCTAAATATTGCAGATTTGTGACATCACAAATGGACAGAAATCCTAACGGCTTGTTTCAAACGCTCAGTTTCTGAATACGGGCTATGTATATTTTTCTGTGGATTAAGCGTTTAGATTCTTTCACATTATTTATATAGAACTTAAACCTGCTTTATAATATAAAAGCCATGAAAATGTCACTTTTTACAATACGGGACCTTTAAATTAAAGTATTATCAGCATAATGTACTCAAGTTAAGTACTCAATATGCAGGGTGGAGCTTTCAGAGTCCCCTTTAGCGTGTATTTTTAACTGCTACTTTTACTAAAGTAAAAGTTATGAGTACTTTTTCTACCACTGTTTTAGGCGATGTTCATACTGCAGGAAAAAAGACAGATTTTATATGTTTTGTATGTAAGAATTTCAATCCGTAGGTCACCAACTACACCTCTCAGATTAATGTAGTAGAGTAAAAAGTACACAGTTGCCCTCTGAAGTCTAGTAGTAGAAGTATAAAGTAAAATAAAAAGCATAAAAGTACCTCAAGATTGTACTTAGAATTACAGTTCTTGTAGACTCGTAGATGTGGACACTGCCTGGCATACCAGCAGTAATAAAGATGCTTAAGTATCTCTGTGTCTTACACTTGATGATTTACTGTGTTTATGTAAATGTGATGGATTATTACTTTCATCATTTATAGCTATTCTGTGTGTTTGCTCACCTGAACTGAACCAGTGAGAGGACGGAGAAATAGACGGAGATGAGGGGAGGTGAGAAATACTTAGAATTCAGAGGAGGAGGAGGAAAGGGGAGAGGCAGAAAGACAAATATCACTGCAGGCATGGACAGACTGCTATTTAAAATAGGCACTGAGCTGCTTCATTTAGACCTGTGTATGTTCATGGCAACGGGCAGCAGGATGATGAATTTCTGTCTATTTATTTAAGATAAAATACCTTTGAGGTACTCATTATCAGCCTGTCGCTAAGCAGAGAGTCAAAGAGGCTAGGATAACAAAAATACACTATGTTTGCATTTCGTACTCGTCAAACATACTAACAGGACAAAAGAAATATGTAATGCTAATGAGAAATTTGAGACAAAGTTAAGTGTTGTTAAGCCAGAAGCATTACCAACAATTATCTGATTATCTGTCGTTCTGTAAAAAAAACAATTGAGAAATTTAATGGATAAAATCACCAGATAGGATTGTCTGTTTTTGCCTGACAATCCCCGAAAAATTATTTAATAATCCAATATTGCTATTAGTGCTGCTCATTAATGTGTAACATTACCTGCAATGGTCTAATACACCCCAAAATCTGAAAGAGGTGCAGCAAAATCTCTATTGGTTGACAAATTTATATAGTGTCAGGATATATAACGTCATTTTACTTGATGTGAAAAGACGATTTTATGCTATCAGCCACTCTTTTACAAATGTCCTGAACATAAGCATCCCTGCAGGGGTCTGTAATAATGATCAAAAACAATCAAATTTAACAAAACTTGGATATGGTTTGCAGCCAACACAGTAGATCTGCAACTTCTACTACCTTTGTGAAAGTTCAACAACTAGCAGAGAACTTGATGTGCGTACTAATACCCATACTACCATACTATTTAGTATGTCCCCATACATATTATGTCAAGTGCAGAATGACAATAATACCAGGATGTCCTACTACATCCGGTCGCATTTTGCAGTATGCAAGCCAGCATGCTTTACTGGCTATTCTGATCCACAATCCTCTGTGCTGCGGATATATGAGGGAGAGGTCAAAGTTCAAGGCACAATGTTTTGACAAAGTAATATATCCTAATTGTATGCATACTGCATGCAACAGTACGTACTTTGTAAGGGCAGCTGTACTAAAAGTAAAAAGAAAAAGTATGTGATTTGGAATGTAGCCTCAAAAAGTAGTCCCTTTTACCTGGAAACAGGTTAAAGGGACTTCAAACTGCACTGTGATGCTGCAAAATATAATATCAGTAAGAACAACAGTAGGCTTCTCTGTACAAATACAGAGGGATATATTTGAACAACCAGTTTTTATAAGGTTCTATCCAGCTATGGGATCCCACCAGAATAAACCCAGTTATGAAACAACATCAAAGTAGCCTGAATTATTGTCAGGCCTTCTGTAGAGAGAATATAAATTGTCTTATCTTCTCCTTTTTTCGTCAGAGATATGACACAGTGACTGATCTCCAGTCAAGTGCAGGCTGAGTGTCCAACTGGCAAAACATAAAGGAGGATATAAAAAGACAACTCGGAGAGCAATGTGCATGTGGTTGAAATAGACACGCATTTCCTGCTCCAATGTGGAAAAATGCTCCAGTACAGAAAAAAATCTGCTTATGCTTAAAATTTAAAGTGAAAAAGGAAGGGAAACGGGAACTGATGGAAACCCGCTATTCATACAGAAACAATTGCTGTGGTGCTCGGCAGCAACTATGACCTTATTACACTGTCTGGGTGTCATGCTCGACAGTACACTCTCATTCCAAACTCACATGAATAATGTCACTCCGTCTGCATATTTCCATCTACGTAACATTAATCGCCTTCGCCCGTCCCTCACACCCAGGGGTCAGCAACCTGCAGCTTCGGAGCCACATGAGGCTCTTTAGCCCCTCTCCAGTGGATTTTTAAAAGAAATTAGTGGAAATGAATAACTGTTTTTTTGTTTACATTTTCATTTTTATTTATCATTGTTGTACGTCTATGGTACGACGGTACGACGGAGTATTAGGGCCACACTGAGGAAAAAAAATAAATCTGAGATTTTGAGAAGAAAGTCATAATATTAGAAAGTAGTAATTTTACGTGTTATTTTCTCTTTTTCTCGTTAAGTTATGACTTTATTTTCATAATATATTGACTGTTTTTCTCGTAAAGTTATGACTTTATTCTCGTTATATTACGACTTTTTTTCTTGTAAAGTTATGACTTTATTCTCATTATATTACGACATTTTTCTCGTAATATTACGACTTTTTCTCGTAAAGGTATGACTCTATTCTCGTAATGTTACGACTTTATTCCCATTAAATTATGACTTTTTTCTTATTATATTATGACTTTCTTTTCTCGTTAAGTTATGACTTTTTTCCTCATAATATTATGACTTTATTCTGGAAATCTTAGATTTTTTTCCCCTCAATCTGACCCTAATACTCCGTAGTACATTTGCTCTTTGGCCCTCACTGCATTAGACTTATATACTATATACTTAGACTATAGGCTGTGTTACCTTCATCACAATGCTCAAATGTTTTGTGGCTCCAGACAGATTTCTTTTTTCGTTTTTGCCTAAAATGGCTCTTTTGATAGTAGGTCGCTAAGGTCGCTATAGTAGTAAGGTCGCTGACCCCTGCTCACACCCAACAGTACCGCTATTCTTGTTCACACCCTGGTTACATCCTGCATTGATTACTGCAACTCCATTCTCTTTGGTCTCCCTCTCAAAACCATCCATAAACTTCAACTGGTCCAGAACCGTGCAACGCTCACATCATCACCAGAACCCCCTCCGTTAATCACATCACTCCTGTCCTTCAGCATCTTCATTGGCTCCCGGTTAAATATCGCAACTGAATTCAAGATTCTTCTCCTCACCTTTGAGGCCATCCATGACCTCGCCCCCCCAATACCTCTCTGAACTCCTGCATATCAACATACCCATCCGCACTCTCAGGTCTTCTTCTTCCATCCACCTCACTGTGCCATCTGGTTCCACGAATTCTCTGAACATAATGATTTTATGAACTGTAACTTTGTTTTGTTGATTTTGTTATTTATTGTAACATTGTTATCAGTTTTTTACTCTGCCCTGTAAAGTGACCTTGAATGTTTTGAAAGCGCCCATAAATAAAATGTGTTATTATTATTATTATTATTATTACTGTCTGCCACTTTGTGTCTGGTATAGTATCCCTGAGGCGAGGATATTTTTCTACATGACACACCTGCAGTTTACTTATAAAGTATCCTCATCCTTGACTTGTGTTGTATCCACATTGTTTCAACTGATATTTAAGTATCTGAAACAGCTTTATAAGATTAGTAAAGTTATTTTTTTTGTTAATCCTCAGGTACAAGGAGAGGTTGCAGACAAAGTATCTTAAAGCTCCAGCAAACAAGATTTCCTCCGTCGGCAGTTGTTGCCGTTTTGTAAACGTGAACCTCGATGACTTCAGTAGTTGCACGTCAGTCTTATCTGGGGACCACAGAGGAGTCGCACCGGTTATTTACCATGACTCTCCAAACAACCACGACTCCACTCCAAAGCCTAGAAAGTCCATCTCTAAAGAACACGCTTGCTTTTCAAAGCAGAATATCCAAAAGCAGATTCGTAGAGAATACGTGGCTGCTGTGGAGGACAAACTCAAACAGCATCCTCTGGCTATGTTCCCACACTATAAGGATCACATGACCCCAGAGGTGAGTGGAGATGACAGCCATCTGGACTACCAACGCCTGTATTGTGCCAGAACAATGAAGCCAGTATTAACAATTATATCCTGTGTTAAAACATATTTACATGGTGTCTTTATTTCTCTAGTTATTTGATAAAGTGGCATCCGTTTTGGACCCAGACATGAGCGTAAACAGCTCCTCTGCACTTCCTACACCTCCAGGAGACCATGCGGGGGAGGATGATGAAGAAAACTGTGCAGAGCCAAGTAGAGAAGTGAACAGAGCAAAACGCGTAACTTCCGCCAATAAAATGCAAGTAGTATTAATAACATCTAAATTACTTCGATCCAAGGATTGGAAAATAAACAACAGAATGTCTGTAATAAGGCTACACATTACTTCTCAATCATTTTCAAGCAGCCCTGAGGTCCAAAATCCAAGCACCAGCAACCATTATGTTCTACAGATGAATGGAAATGTTACCAGAAAGGGCCGGACGGTCAAAGTGAATCAACCAACGAGGACAGGAAAGTAGCCGCCTATCTTTTCAGCAGATGGTTTGCCTCTCTGGTAAGTTTGAGACACTAAAGACACTGAAAAATAACATAAATGTTTTGGTTTGTCAGACCTTACACAAGAACCATGATACAAGGGACTTATGTTTGCAGGACGAAGAGACCAATGTTACTGAATCTGCAATACTGGGCCTTCAAGACTCTTCATCACCAACTTTCCCCATTCAAGTGGAGGACGCCAACGATTTATCAGGTCAACAATGAAATCCTGTCACAGCCACACATAAACAGGATGGTTTCAAAAGCCTCTGAGCCAAATAATGTACAAAGAAAGTAAAGTTCACAAAATCTTAAACCCACAAAGAGTGTTAAAATATCACTTTTGATGGCTGCTGATTAGAGAAATCCAAGAACACGTACAGTAAGGAGCTTTTGCCAGATCCAAACACATGATAAGACGAGGACTATATGTGAGACAGTTGGGTTGCTGACAGAATGAGGAGCTGAAACAGGTGTATGAAACCTTAGCTGTGACAAGTTATGTAATCTCACAATGGAATACCACTGCCAAGGCTAAAAGATAAGACTATACATTTAGAGGAGGGATTTCAAACGAACTGCGTGAGGGTTTCGCAGCATTTGTAGACAGGAAATGCTCTTTAAAACCAGCCTTTAGAAAAGCAGCAAAAGGAGAAGCGTGTCTGAAATGTGTTTGTTTCGCTAGACAAGGAAACATGGACAATTAAGCACTGTGTGTGAGCAGAGGTTTCATGTTTAGTGGGTGGCTAAAATTAACTTGAACAGCCAGTATAAGTGCTGCATTATTGTTAACTATTCCTCCATATTTGTATTAAGCTTGTTATACTGTGTGTACCACCATTTTTTTAAATTTGGCACGATTCCTGGTATGAAATAACAACTCAACACATTTTTTTAAACTTTATTTAAACAATAAATTACAAAAATACACATGATTGGTGATTTCATCCTTCATCTGGAGAACCTTCAAAATAAAAAAGGAGCTTTCTGAAAGACAAAAACAAATGTGACGTTATTGGAATTACAGAAATTATGATCAACATTTACACAATTTATATGAGAAACCTGTGAGCTGCTGAAGAGCACGTATAACAGGGAAGTTACTATTGCTGAACTGGATTTTGTTGCATCATCACATCCTGACGCATCAGACTCGGGTGCTATGACATCTCTTACTGTGCTCAATGACTCAGTGTGTGTGTATACATGATGCACAACAGCAATGACTTACTGATAAGAGGAGTCAGCCTCAGGTCTGTTGTGTCACTGTCAGCTGGTGGGGTCAGAGGTCAAGAGAGTGTGGACGGGTGACCTGCGGCCCAGTGAGAAAAGATGTGGGGAGGAAATGTACCTCGCTGCAGTCGCTGGACTCGAGAGAACACGGCCTAAGAAAATCATAATTTATATGTTAGAGAAATTAATATTAATGTTGACAAAATCCACAATTTGTTATATTTATTCGACCTATCTAATTATTTTCATTATTGATAAAATAGTAAAAAATGCCAAGGTGACATCTTCAAATTGCTTCTTTTGCACACCTAAACATCCCAATCACATAAAATTAATTTCCAATGACATAAAAAAGAGAAAAGCAGGAAATCCTCACAAGAACAGTTGCCAGATTTGATTAAAAAAATTACTTGAACGATTAATCAATTAATAAAATAGCTGCAGATTATTTTTCATGAAAGGAGTAACGAAAAACTGACATATAATTTGGAAAAGTTTTTTGCTAGATTGGATGAAAAAGACAAGTAGTTGAGAAAACTCACTCTCACTGAAGGATTTGTCGTTGCTTATTTTTCCGTTGAGCTCGGCTGCCTTCGGGAAATGTGGCTCGCTGTACACAATGTATGCACAAACAGACACACACATGATGACATCACATTACACAGCCTCCTGTGGCACTTTGCGGCACCGTTGCATGTTGCATGAGGGGTAAAAGGTCAAGTGGGAAGATGGTGTGAGCGTCTCGTAGTCTTGAGACTACTAAATCATGCTCAAAACATTCAAACAACAAAAGAGTTGGTTAGGTTTGGGCGCGCTCCCTACCTGCCGCAGGTTTTTCTTCTCAATCTGGAGCTGTCTTTTACTTCTTCTGCCTTGTCAGTGCTGCTGTGGGTGCAGGGGGATATTAAAATATACAGTGAGGCATTACACATATCACATTCCATGAGTCCGTAACAGATATCTTAAGACACAAAGGAGTGTTTAAACTAAACAACGTCAACAGCCTGTCTTTATCTTTTTATGATATAGTACAGTAAAAGCAGTGAAACACAGCGTGGTTAATGAAACCACTCATGTATGGATCCCCCCTCCTCATCCTCCACTCCAAACGACTTCCTGCTCATTTAGCAGCATCACATGATTTTCAGATGTGACCTAAGCTAGCCTAAGAACGAAGCTAATCCTTGCAGTGTGTGGGAATGGAGCCAGACGTACAATGTGGTTCCTTGCACTCTCTCCGGTGCGGACCTCCTCCTGTTATCTGTGTGTGGTCTGCGGTTCTCCGAAATCACTCCTCTCAGCTCTTTGGCGAGAAACCTGCGCTCCCAGGCAGGGCTCTCCTGCTGAAGGAGAGGGGAGAGAAAGACAATGTCAATGCTCTGCTGTGGTGGTGTCACTAGTATATAGTAAATAGCTGGTCTGATTAGATTTAGTTTGAACCGAGAGACGAGGGAATGCAAGATCTCACAAATATCTGCGACGATTAGCAACAAGACCTTTTAATCTTAAGTCAGTAAAAAACACACTATGACAGTGGAACACCACCTAAATTAAGAATATGTCATTTCCATGACCTGGTAAAGTTCAACCAATACTTGTGAACTCAAGCTACACAAGGTTTGTTTTATTTTTTGTACCTAAATGAGCTTTATTTTATTGTAGTGTTCTCAGTTGTGAAACAGAAGATGTTCCCATATACTCAGAACGATCTCCTGGGTGCTCTCAGTGTCTCATTTTCACTATTTAATTCACTTTATTACACGGCTTTGTTGAATACTCGATTCTGATTGGTCAATCATGGCGTTCTACAGTCTGTTATTTCTTTTTAGCAGACCGTTGCTATGTATAACAGACCGTTGCTAAGGGCACAGTTCTGATGTCGGACTCAGACCGGTTTTGTGTCAAATTATTGATTTCTTAAGTAAGTAGCCGTGTAATAAGCGGGATAATGTACAGCCAGCGGGTCATGGTTGTGAAATAAACCCCTTCAGGGCGATGCAAGACCCCTCGGCTTTGCGTCAGGGTTTATTTCACAACAATGACCGGCTCGCTGTACATTATCCCTTACATAGAAGTGAGCCCTATGTGAGTAAGAGTCATAGTTTCACTTCCTCCACGGTTACTATAGAATTCTGTATAGTCATATCTAACAACCAAAATCTTTTCAGATGGAGATCCCTGAAGCAAAATCTCATCAAATGGGGGTCTGTGACCTAATGTGTCTCAATTTAGGGGTCCTTGACACAAAAAAGGTTTAGCTCCTCTTTAAGACAAACCAAACTGCTTTGTTGAGGTGATTTACAGTCAGGTTTCTCTCCTTGCCACAGGAATGTAATGCCGTGTATGTTTTTGATTTAAAGGCCGAGCAGATGTGCTGAGCTTGTGTCTGTTCAGCCAAATAAACAATGATTCCCACATGCACTTGATGGGCTGGAACCGTAGGAGTTAGGTGAGGTATAGGGAGAGCCTGGCTGTACCGTTGTGATCTGGGTGTTGGAGGCGTGCTGAGAGGAGGGTGGAGTGGTGAGTGCAGATGGGGACGGGGAGTTCAGGAGATCAGGTGGAGGTGCATTCAGAGCTGTGCGCAAATTCGGACCTTGGAGCTCCTACAGAAAAGATTACATTCGTTACAACTAAAGAATTTCTGCTCAGCTCTAGCCCTATTCCTTCTTACAGATAGACGCTTTGTCTGTAATCAGCTCTACCTTCAAATTCAGGGCGTGTTGGAGTTTCAGACGGAAAAAGTCCTGCTCCTGCAGCTGGATGAAATCTTGACAGTCTGCAAAACTCTCTGACATCTTTGGGAAGATAAAGAGAACATAACACAATAACAAAGTGATGGACACAGAAATAGAACAGGACATTTTTGTTTTGTTCCAGAGGGAGATAATAATTGTTATTCTCAGAATGAAGAAAACAGACACAAAGCACAGAAGATGTTGCTGCTCATGGTCGGCACTTTAACCTCAAGGCCAATACTACATTGTTGAAAAATATCATAAAAATGTGTGTGTACAGTTTTGACTTGAAACTCTATACGTATTTCAGTCTGTCATCATTTTATCCAGGTTTCTCTTAACACCAGATAACATTTGGTGGTGATATAATGATTAGAATAAAAAGTAAATGAGCTCCACCTTGTGAAGGATTGCCTCCAGCTGGCCGATCTGCTCCCTCAGCTGTTTATCTTTGGAGTGAACGGCCTCCAGCTCATTACCAAGTTGTCTCTTCTCCTCCCTGACGAAGGTAAGCTGCTGGAGCTGACGCTGGTTCTCCAGGCTCTGGTAGCGCTTCTCCTGGATAGGATTGGGAGAGTCGACAGAAACAAGGAACAAATGGTGTTGACATGTGAAAATGTTTTTTTGTGGGACTGGGCAAAGTTGTCCCAGTAGAGAAATTTGGTGTCAAAGTATAAAACTAAAACTCTTCAAAACGTCCTCAAAGACTTGATTTACGTCTAATAGCCACTCTGCTTCAGAAGCACCTGAACTCGCTCAAATTAAGTCGCTGTTGAGGGGTCTCTGCTCGCCGTAATTGAGTAACATGAACGGTTCATATCTGAAGATCTCAATTCAACTTCACTGGAGAGAAGCCGGATGATCTACAGAAACGCTGGTACATTAGTTGGTTTTTTTACCTGCTGCAGTTTGTCCATAATCTCCTCTAAATGTTGGATTTTGCCCTGCAGAGAGTCGACCTGCTCTCTCCTGGCAGTGATCTCCTCCTGCATGTCCATGGCTACTTGGAGGCCTGAGGTGGAAACAATCCCACAAGACAAAGCGACAAAGAGTCAGAAAAGGGGCGAGGAGGTGATATAGAGAGAAAGAACATCATGCACATAATATATGTGATTTGTAAATCACACAGCTTTAATCTTGGACAGGCTTTGAACATATCACGGACATATGTTCATGGTTACACATGTCAGATTATATCTCTCAGACAGGAATACAACAGAGGATATATTAATATTTACAATTTTATAATTTATAATTTAGTAATATTCTTTTGAATTGTCTGCATTCCTAGACTTAATTACGATCCAAATTAATCACTCTTATCTGTCCACTTGATCCTAGACTGGATGTAAATCAGAGAATGTTTCTTTGAACATGAGATCTTTTAATTAAGTCTCAGTTTAAATTATCTCATGGATCTAACCGTGTCCGTCAGCTCCCTTCAGGGTCCTCAGGGTGTTCCCGACCTGGTCCAGCTCGTCATGGGCGTTCCTCAGCCGACTCTGAAGCTTCAGCACCGCACCCTCGTGCTCCTCGTTCTTGCAGCTGTGGAGCTGCTGCAGCTCCTTGTGCTCCTCTGAAATTGTGCCCGCATAAACACATGCATCATGTCCACAGAGAGAAACACACTTTAACACACACAACAATGGAAGGGCTTGGTTGACAATGAAAACATACCAAACGTTGTTCTTTGTTTTTTTTCTCAGCACAGCGGGACAAGAGGATCATTTGATTTGGCAGAAAGCTGTGAGAGCTGAACTCTTTCTAGGAACAGCACTGTGTAATTCATGGTGAATGAAAAGGCCTGGATGCACTAGTCTCCTGTCCAGAGGTAACATACTATTTGGTAAAAGTCCACACAGAATACTATATAGTGTGGTAATTAATAAACACATTGGGTATTGTATTATCCAAAGAATACTGTGATCTTAACAAGGTGGAAAACTAATTAATTTTATTCTCTACTGTCAAACATAGTTTGAAACAAAACAAAGTTTTAAAAACTTCAGATTTGATTAGAATTGAGGATTGGAGCTTTAATTGAATAATTGGACATTGTTTCCTGAATATATTTCCAAATCATGGAATAGGAGGAAAGAAATAACCTATGATAGACAAAAGCCTTGTACTTTATGTGTGATACAGACTATATATTGTTTATTCATGAACTGAATCAGAAATATAATGTTTAAATCGATATGAACTGTTGCATAAATGTAGATTTTGTTGCACTTGGGTCGTATTTGTTTATATTTGTATATGATGTTTATATCTATCTAAATGTTGGACATCTGCTGGGACACTATTGTGCTGTTAGATGCTGGTGGGTACACAAACGTACATATTGGAGTGTCTGGTTTGTTGATGATTAATGTGTCTGCATAATCCCACAAGTTCATGTAAACGAACTGACATGAAAACTATTTATTCATTCATTCATTATTATAGTGAGGAAAGTGCAGTTTAGTTTGT
The DNA here is from genome assembly GCA_916701655.1 of Sebastiscus albofasciatus. NCBI lineage: Eukaryota > Metazoa > Chordata > Actinopteri > Perciformes > Sebastidae > Sebastiscus > Sebastiscus albofasciatus. Next base: position 25,959 of record CAKAOI010044802.1, on the reverse strand, counting down.
TTTCATGACCATAGTTTTGTTTATATGCTGGATATTGATCTCCTGTGTGGTGATGCACATTCAACTCACTAGTGAGGGTGAGAAACTGCTTGCGCTGGACATCCAGCTGGATGGTGAGCTGCTGTTTCTCCAGAGTTTCCTCCTGGACACGCTGACTTTGTTCAGCCACAGAGGCCTGCAGCTGCCGCCTCTCGTGCTCCGCCGCAGCTAGGTCTGACTTGTACCGGTCTAACTCGGCCTAATCAGCATAAAGAGCGGGAGGTTAGTGGTATGAAAGTCAATAAGAATAAAAAGATCAATTGAAGGCTTGATAAGGAAAAGTTTTACTTCAAATCCTACTTCAATAAGGTTTTTGGCCATGTTTCTGACCCTGAGCTGCTGATTCTCCAGCTTGTGCTGGTTTAGCTGGTTGCTGAGGAGGCTGTTCTCCTGGTGAAGGTCGTCGATGGTGCGGCTGTGCATCTGGATGTTGCTCTCTATCATCCTCTCTCTGTCATGCAGCTTCAGCCTCAGTGTCTCTCCTTCTGCATGCAGAGTCTGGCAGCAGCTTTGGGCCTTATCCAACCTGGCAAGATGCTAGAAAAATCAGCTAAGTTCAATGACCTATCAAAATGGACATATAGTTACTGGATCATGGTTTATATATAATCTAATTAGTTATATTATAAACCACATAATGCATGATCTCCGCTAGAACATTACATGCTGGGCTTCTTGCTGCCGGAGCCGGAGTTCCTTGTTTTTCTCCTCCAGGAGTTCCTGGGATTTCCTCCCCTCCTGGGTCCTCTGCTCCAGCAGGGCCTGCAGGCAGGTTGTCTCCTCCCTGGCCGTCTCCAGCTGTACTCTCAGGGCCTTTACCTCCTCCTGGAGCTCACACCGCTGCTGCTTACCGCACCTCTAGAGGATAAAGCAGGAGGCCCAGTGGGCTGATTGTATTTAAAACGACAAAAAAATAATAATCTTTTGACAGTGTGAAGAAATATGATCTCAACGATGGGAGAGAAACTGGCTTGACATTTCATCTTATGTTATTGTTGGATGGTTGACTGACCAAGCATGCTCTACGTTTATGCTTTTACCTTTTTAAAAGACATTACCCTATTGACTAATCATAGTACACATACACTGCTTCATTGGCTTGTACATGTACGTATGGCCTCACAGTAAGGCTGAACCAAACCTTAACATGACTACATCTACGACCTTGATTTCTACTGTTGTAATTTAAAAAAAAGCCAAATAGGATCAAATAGGGCTAAAATGTATTGGGTCAAAATTGTTGCCATATGATACAGATGTCCCCTATTGAGAATAACTGTATAGTGGACATTATTAGGACAGACGGTGTAGCCTCAGTCAGGAAAACCTCAACCAGTAAAGCCCATCCCCTAACCAGAGCCTCCACGTGAGCCTCCCAATCCTCTTTGACTCTTCCCACCAGTCTCTTAAGCTGTTTTACTAGCAGATTACACGCCTCCACTTCTTTACGTTGTAAGTAACATCTGAACTACATGATGTAAAGTCAAACTGACACTTCAGTTTCCACTTTAAAGGGTGTTCTTTAATGTAAACATGCATCTATATGAGGACTTTGGGTATGATAACAACAGACAAAATGCTGGTTTTCACAATCATGGCTTTGTTGCCGCACCTTAAGTTGGCCAAGCTGGGACAGAAACTCCTCCGCCTGTTGTAAAGATCGCTCTCTCTCTCTCTGGGCGTCCACCAGCTGGGACTGAGTCTGAATGAGCTGCTGCTCCAGGCTACAAACCTACAATGTCACAATTCAAATATTATTTTAGTCATCATTCTGGTATAGGAGAAGTTCCATCAGTGTTGCTTCTCCACATTGTGTTTGTCTAATCTTCACGGTGGTCTTACTGATCTACACATCTAGTGAGGTGGATAAATATGGCTGGTTAATATTAACATTTAGCAGCCTCAGTATCTCATTGCTTACGTTAGACTGCTCATAATATTTTTGTACACTCTTCCTTACCTTATCTTTATGGCTGCAGAGGGTTGACTCAAGTTCACTGACCTGACACTGGTGCAGTGATGTCTGTCTCTCTGCAAGCTTCCTGGGCATAGAAATTATATGTATATTTAGTAAAGTGGCCTTAGACTGCGAACACTCTCTGATAAAACTGGCATGAAATGATTTTGGGAAGAACACTTACTTTAGCAGCTCCAACTTGACACTTAAACTGACACTGTTGTTTTTTGATGAACTGAGTTTATCAGTCAACAGCGCCATCTCCTGGCCAAGACTTACAATCAAGTCTTCCATTCTAGGACAGAGTAATGAGAAGAGTAAACACTGCTATGGTAGACGTACTATACTTATGATATACAATGGAGCGTGACAGATAACAAGCATACAATAGTTAGAAGGGATGGGGTAAAACAAAAAAACACCATGATTTGATGTGGAGCGGGTGAGCAGCTGCAGCTCCAGAGGGCATTCTGGATTTTCAATGACTATTTTCCAAACTAAAACTACACTGACTGATAGAATTTAACCCAACGATGCTTGTATTTCTATCATATATGACAAAGAAAAGCAGCAAATCCTCACATTTAAGAAGCGGGAACCTGAGAATATTTGGCTTTTTTGCTTGAAAAGTGACTGAAATGATTCTATTATCAAAATAGTTTTTGATTTATTTTCTGCTGATTGATTAAATGACTAATTGCTGCAGCTCTCTATTAAATTACCTTGCTTTTTGCTTATTTACGCCACTGCTTTCCTCACTCCCCAGATGTTTCACTGACTGCTATAAAACAGATGAAAAATACATCAGGATGTAAGGATCATAGGATGAAAAGTGAAAGTCACACTGAACATGTTCCGTAACTGACTTCTAGTACTTACCAAAAAAGGTCTCTCCTGTAGCTCGTCCGTCTTCTTAAAATCATCGGTCAGCTTAGCAGCCGGTGCCGGTTGTCTTGAACTAGTGGCGACATTAGGACCAGTGATGGCGTTGTCTCTACTCTGAGATAATCGTTCCAACGTCTCTACTTTCCTGTTAAGTGCCAACGCCTCATCCTCCGTCTCGAGCAACTTCTGGTCCTCGGCCCTTTTGATGTTTTGGAGCTCCTCCAACATGAACAGCATCTTTTCCATCTGACCAACGTGTGTCCTTGAATCCTTCAATCTACAAATAAAAAGATCTGTGGGTCAATGTGATTTAAAACACTGATTTACAGAAGTACAATTTCGTCAGTGTCTTCACCTGAGGTCAGACAGGCCGTCCTTCTCCTTCTGGATTTTATACAACTTAGCCTGCAAGTTCACGATGGCTCTGTCTAAAGTGGATGTCTCTTGTTCAGGTTGATCATGTTTCTGTGTTTGAGAAGATGAAATAATACATTACATAGAGAAAGCATTACCAATTATGTAATTCAGACAGCATCAAACTAACATGATTCATGGCTGAAATAAAATTATGAACCTTGTTGAGCTGCAAGTCAGACAGCTGTTGAAGACAGTCATCTATTGTATTTTGCAAAACCTCCTTTCCAGGAGAGCTGATAGCCCCTTGGTTTAAACTATCCAGATCACAGATTGGGGACTGAGTCACTGCCTGCTGGTGGGTTGAAAGAACACTGGAATCTTCAGGTGAGTCATCTGCCAAAAGAACAAAGGAAGTTTAAAATACTCACTGTGTATGTTGTCAAAGTTAAAGGTTGGTGAAACATGCCTTTGTGCAGCAGATACATGTTGAGCTTTTGCTTATGTTGCAGTATTCTTAAAATACTTTGCTTTCCAGTGTTTTACCCCTACCCACCTGTATATCTAGATGGGCGATTGAGATTTTAGATTAACTTCCAGCTTTACCACTTTGGGTGGATTTCAGTCATTGTGTTATAATGTGGGTGTTGTGAAAAGAGAAATACTTATTTAATCTGTCTGGCTGCATTGACACAAACAAAATGTTGCGTGATGCTGCTCGTACTCACAGACATTAAACCTGTGGTTGTGGCAGCTTTGTCCAGGTGAGCTGCGGTTGCCATATGTGCAGCCAAACCTCTCCAAGGTTATTTTAGTTGCATTTTCCACCTCTTCCTGAAGCCTCTGGGTTTCCTTGGTGCGCCTATCAAGCTCCTCACTGTATTAAAAATAGAGAAGAAAATAGGAGGGATGGAGAGTATAATTCATAGAGCCATAGCACTGTGGAACAGCCTTCCTTTAAATGTCAAGTAGACAAAAACAAGAGGGACTTTGAGAGGTCAGGTCAGGGCTTACAGTATTAATGGAGTATGGTGACGGGTTATTTATGACATTTTATTTGACCCATCACTTTGTTTTTGTGTTATTTACAGTAGGTGTTGGTTAGATTGGACTCATGTCAATTTGGTTTTATTGTGATACTATTGTTTATTATATACTACTTTTGTTAATAGTGTGTTTATTGTCAATACTGTATATACTGCTCCTATTTTTATACTTCCTTCTATTTAAATGATTCATATTTTGTTACACTTTGTTTACCTCTTTGTTTTACTGTGTTAGCTGATGCTTCTTGTTTTTTGCACTATCCCCTTTGCTGCTGTACACGCAAATTTCCCCACTGGGGGACTAATAAAGGAATATCTTATCTTATCTTATCTTATATTACATGTTTTGTGTCTGTCTAGCTTGGGACTGTGTTATGTTGTCCCTTGGATTGTCTGTTTTGTAGATCCATTTTAAATCAAATCAAAATAAATACTGAGCTAAAGCAGTAGCTCTAAGTTGGGAGTTGAGCTGAAATATTAGATGAGCAAATGAGCTGATTGTTACAAGACATTTTGGTATTGCATGAAGAGTTTTAGATACCTCAGTTCATCCAGTGTCAGGCTGTTAAATCTCAGCCGATGAGATGCGTCATGTGTCTCTGTGAAGAAAGTTGAACAAGTGACGTTAAGAACTGAACAATTCAATAACAGTAAGTCTGCTTAGTAAGTTAGATAACAGAGATGTAGCTACCTGTTGTTCCTGCTCCTGTTAGTTTTGTGAGCGCCATTATTGTCAGAAATCTGAATAATCTGAGGATCAGAGGTCTGAAAGCCCGATGACATCTCTGTTCACTAGTAATCGAGCAATCTGTGTAGTTAACTACTAAGTTATGGTTGGTTTTACCTCCTCGAAGCTAACAGCAACAGCCAGTAAGCTAACGTAAACAGTCGTTGAACGTTCCATCACCATGGAAACATCATCCGAGGCTACCTCCTAGCTAGCGATGCTATCAATCATTTTAGTGTATCTTGGCGCTAATAGTTAACTTAGTTAACATTGTTTGATTTGCTAAATTAGTCGGATATTTTGTTAAGCAAATGTTATATTTAAATTATAGCAAAAAGTAATATTAGCGCCTACTCTTTTAAATAATCCGTCAACATCCGCTTTTACAGTTTGTTTATGACGCAAGCACGCAACGTAAATAGTGATGTGTCGATCGCGAACGAGCCGGTTCAAGGAGCCGGCTCTTTTAAGTGAACGATAAGAGCCGGCTCCCGTCCGAGAGCCGTTTTCTTTTTTTTTCTTTTCTTAATTCAAGGCAGAATGATAGGACGATCTTGCATGTAGCATCGCAGGCACTAACTGTGACTGAATGTTGTGTTAATGACGTTTAATCAGGTGATGACAGACAAGGATCATACCATCAAGCAGGGAGGGGCGGGAGTGCGCAGCGCGCTGACGGTCTACAGCTACAGAGCAGGAGGCAGAGGAGGGAGAGGAGGAGAGAAAGAGAGAGAGGAGTGCGGTGCGCGAAGAGCAGACAAGATGAGTGACAGTCGGAAACAAAGCAGCATGTAAAATAATGGTATTCTGGAAATTATAAGGTTTAGTATAATAACATTGAATAACTTAAGTGATATAAATGTGCACACATACTAATCATATGTCAAAACTACGCTAAATTTGGCTGAATTATAAAAGGCAGAAGTGGTGAAACGAAGAGCCGTTTGGGAGCCCAAAGAGCCGGCTCTTCTTGGTGAGCTGAGCCAAATAATCTAGCTCATTAAAAAGAACCTGAATTCCCATCACTATTTGTTATAACGCAAGCACGCAACGTAAAAAGGCGTTTTGCAGCGGTGCATGATGGTCATTGTAGTTTACGAGCAGGTCAACGGTTGTTTGTTTATTCAGGGCGGACCCTCTCTTCTCTCTTCAGCTGGACTCTAAAGGGTCTTGTTTTTTAATATTTTCCGCCTATTTTCGTTATTAAAATGGAAACATGAAGAACTGAGAAGTGTAATTAAGTTGCAGCGCTGTTATTATCCTGCACGTCGGAGATTTCTGGGCAGAAAAAAGGTAAAGACGACGGTTTGTTGATTTAATGCTAGCCAGCTAACGGTAGCTAATTTAGCTAATATTGATGTTACTAAAGGTTTATGACGTCTTCAGCTGTTTTGTGCATTTATGGGTGTTGTTGTGTACACGGGCTTATTATTATTTCAAGAGCCAAACAGTGTAATAATGCAGCCTCTTCTGAGATGTGTAACAGTGACCCAGTTATTATGGATGACCTAGTTTTTGCTCTGCAGCAGATGTTTACATTGAGTTCAAACTAATGTCAATATTAACTTTGATTTTTTTTTTTGGGAGTGTTAATAAGCATGCATCAGCATATTCTGCACACATTATTTCCATGCATTGGTTTATAATATTGTAATGTATAAGATCAGGAATTTGTAGTTTTTGGGCGGTGGAGGTGGTGGGGGGATCTTCCACTGACACCTGACACCCAGTAGGTGTGGTTTAGGAGACAACATTTATATGCCCTCCTCTCCTCACTCTAAATAGGGAAAACAGTTGTTGTACACTTTCTCTTGCACTGCAATACAGAACCATTGAATTATGTTATTTTACAGGATGAGGGATCTTCAAGCCATTGACAGCTTGCTCCTGAAAGAGCTGAAGTCATGTCGTTCGAAGGAGTACAACTTTCTTCCCAGAGAGACTGGCTTAAGGCTGATGGAGTCAGCTTCCACAGAGGTAACCCACTGACCCACTTTTGACATTTTTGTCTGTCTGTGCAGGCTTATGGGATTGCTAAAAATATATTCTGTTCCCAGCGATGTCTATCTAATGTATAGTGGTTTATTTTCAGAATCACAGTGGAGTGTCTGCGAAATGCAGAGACACCAGAGTGGAAGAACTGTGGGGCCTGACCAGTTTCTTTGGCTACAGCACTCAAACGTTTGTTCAAGCTGTCAATTTGCTTGATAGATTCCTCGCCATCATGAAGGTAGGAATTTAAGTATTTAAGTGTTGGTTCAAGTTTGCATATCACATTCCTATCACCAGTAAGAAGAAAACACAGCCACAATGACCCTGTTTGACCTTGAATCATGGGATGTTGACTCACACTTATCACTGTTGTGTCATGGTGTCAGGTACAGCCCAAACACTTGCCCTGTATTGGAGTCTGCTGTCTTCACATCGCGGCGAAAATGGTCGAGGTAGAGAACAATGTCTCACCTACCCATGAACTCATTCGCATAAGCCAAAGCAAGTTCACTGTGTCAGACCTGTGTCGTATGGAGAAGATTATCTCAGAGAAGCTCAGTGTGGAGCCCGAGGCAGTGACGGCTTTAACCTTTCTACACCTCTACTACCCCACCTTCACATTCCTGTCTGCTGGAAGGTAAACATTTTAATGCTGATGCATTGCTCCAGTTTGCATGGAGTTGGTCAAATAGATTCTGCTTTATGAGCTTTTGTTCTGGCGGATCACATTAGGATTCCCTCTATATTTTAAGGGAGGAGATCCCAAGCATTGGGAGACTGGAAGCCCAGCTAAAAGCCTGCTTATGCCGGCTTGTTTTCTCTAAAGCAAAAGTAAGGATTGTTCTCAGGCGAGCAATTTCACAGCATAGCAGCATTCACACTTTGAGTCTTATTAATATGCTATTTTTCTCCTCCACAGCCATCAGTGCTGGCACTGTCCCTCATTGCTCAGGAGTTTGAGGCCCTCCACTCCGTCACCTTGTTGAAGATTGTACAGCAATTCCAAAGACACTTAAAGGTATAAAAATAGAAGGGCTGCAACAAGTGATTAATTTCTCAATTAATCAATATTGTTTGCTCTATGAAATGTCTGCACATACTGAAAAATGGCCATCACAAGTTGTTAGAGACCATGGTAATGTCTCCAAATGGCTCGTTTTGTCCGACAGATAGTCTAAAACCGAAATATATACAGTTTACTGCCCTACAAGAATAGAAAATTAAATAATATAATAAAAAACATGTATGACAAACTTAAACTTGGAGGTTTTTGTTCTTTAAATTTTGGTTAAAAAATGACTTAAACAATTAATTTATTATCAAAATTGTGGCCATTAAATGTTTTATAGTGCTTCCATGAGGCTCTTCATAGTATCTGATGACTTTTAATTCTCTGTTTCTCTGGACTTTTTCGCCCACTACGAAACTATGAGAGATTCCATAATTCATTTTTTGTGTCACTATTTTAGCATCACCTTATGTTTTAGCACATATTGAGTAGCATTCAAGTCTTTTATGTGGCTAATATGCTAAAGTCTTTACTCAGATTCCATCATTTCTCACATCTCTCTGCTTTGTATTATAAATACTTGTGTTGAAATTGTACAATGTGACATGACAGTGTCACTGCCTGACCACGTGCACATATAGTATGTGGAAAACCACTTGTTGATGACAGCGTATTTTAAGACTATTTCTGTCTGCAGCCTCTCAGATGTTTCCTGTTTGTCTTCTTCACAGATCAGTGACAGCGAGCTGCTCCACTGGAAGGAACTTGTGGCCAAATGCATGACTGAATACTGCTCAAGTGAATGTAACAAACCAGACAACAAAAAGCTTGTTTGGATCGTCTCCAGGAGAACAGCCCAGAACCTTCAGGCCAATCACTTCAGTGTGCCCGGCCTGCCAACCATTCCTGAGGGGAGCTGGGACGAGAGTGAGAGGTTAATAGTCCACTTTTTTCTATTTCCTTCATGCTGCATTTCGTCTGACTGAATAAACTGTGCTGTGATGGTGAGATATTGACGAAAAGGTCATTCCTGAATGCCAACGGATTAATTTTGAAGTCCTCAAATTCATGACTCAGAACAATCACAGCTGTTAACAGTAATTAAAAACAATTAAGTTTCATTTCAGAGTTGAACTGGACCCATAAATGGTGAAATGAGTACTCGAGAAGACAGTCTTACCAACCCAAAAGCCTTATTTGCTACAGTGTAATATATTACTGTGGCCTTATTACCTAAATTGATATCACTCTGAACTTGGGCTGCAACCAAGCGGCAACCTCCGGTGCTGAGAAATTAAGCCAATGCTGAAGCGCCAAAAACTGCAGTTCTTTGAAAGGCCACTTGAGAGTCCAAAAGGGAGTCAATCCCCCTCCATGTTAAAATGCCCGACTTTACAGCAGAAATAAACATGTTTACCCCTGGTACAAAAAACACTTTCTTCATTGATAAATCTAATATTCTTTTGATCAAATAAAATAAAATGTCAGAAAATGTCAGAAAATAGTGCAGACTGTCCATCACAGTTTCCCAGAACCCAAGTTGACGTCAGATTCAGTTAATGATGCAAAACACCAAAAAAACAGCAATTCTCACGTCAGAGAAGCTTGAACCAGTCAATGTTTGATATTTTTTCTTGATATATGACTATTAATATAACAATTGATCAATTATCAGAATTGTTGCAGATTAAAGGGGCATTCCAGCACTTCCATGACGTTGGGGGACTCCCAAGAGATAGACTTTTTTTTTTAATGGTCAAATTGAAACCACAGAGGCTGAGACACCCTGACAATAACTGCAACGATAAATCGATTAGTTGTCAACTATTACATTAATCGCCAAATATTTTGATAATCGATTAATCTGTTTGAGCAATTTTCTTTTTTAAAAAAGTAAAAAAATCTCTGATTCTAGCTTCTTAAATGTGAATATGTTCTGGTTTATTTACTCCTCTGTGACAGTAAACTCAATATCTTTGAGTTGTGGACAAAACAAGACATTAGAGGACGTCATCTTGCTGCTGTTAATGCAGCTCAATAGCATATTTTCATTAGAGCCTCCCTGTCAATAGCCAAATCTTTCCACACTTCCTGTTTGTAACAAAGGCTTTCTGTTTTTGATAACATGTCTCCAAGCCAAAGCAGAGAAAACACCAGGGTTACTTTCTCAGGGTTCACAAAACACCTCCAGAACCACAGACAGACATTATACAACCGTTCAATCATTTATTAATCAGATAATAGTTTCAGCTCTCCCTTTAAGCACTGAGTATTTATTAATGGCCTCCTCTTGTCTTGTAGTGAGGACTCCTGTGAGGACATGAGCTGTGGAGAAGACAGCCCCTGCGGCTCGCCAGGAAGCGACGGCGAAGGAGCCTTCTTCCCATCCGCCTTTCTCAACCGCAAAAAGTGACGAGTCCTTATTGTGCAGTAGCGACAGATGTGTATTTGTCCTCTGAATTGTATCTGATTTTAAGGTGGTCCCCATGTTTCTGAGCAAACCTGCGTTTCACTTGTCGTACCACCGTAGGTACGACAAGTGACAGGTTTCAATCATTAAGTGCCTGTGTTGATTCAGTTTACTGTCTGTTTCTTTTAATGTTTAAAAATAATACATATCGTATAAATGCAAAATGGAAAATTGCAATATCTCGGCAGCTTGATGGTAACGCGTCTGAATGTCTTTTTTCCCAAGATGTTCTCTTTGTGATTGTTTGTGTCCGAGCTCGGCACATTCCAGGAAAAGCCGTGAAGCACAACGGAGAACTTGTGTCAGTCATGAGATACACTCATGGTTGAATACCAGCTAACACACTAGCATATCCTCCATCTTTTTTTAAACCTGTTTTTATACTCAGTAATACCATCCATATATACAGTATTCTGCAAGCGTATGTTAGTACACCATCATGTCATATGTGACATATAGGACAATGTAGTGTGAAAATACCAGACTGTATATGCATGGATATGTTGACATATGTGATTATGAATGGATGTTGTTCATGTTTACCAAAATAAGCTAAAAAATGTTTAAAAAAATGTATATAACATGTAAAAAATGACGGAAAAATCTTTATGTTTTGTGAATGATACATAATGTGTGTTGTATTTGCATATAATGTGGAATATGTTGGAAGGGTCAGAAATAATCCTTCCAAATAAAAAAAAAGCTTTTTATTCATTTGTTTTTTTTCTGTTTCAATTCACTTGTATTTTTAATTGTACAAATTGTCACTTAAGTAAAAGTACAAAAGTCAGCATCAAAAGTAAAAGTACCCACCGTGCACAATGACCCATTTCAGAATAACATAATTTATATCATTGAATTATTATTATTAATTTGTGTAGCCTACATTACTTAAATGTTGAAGCTGTTGATAAAGTCTTAACATTTTTTTTGTTTTTTTGTATTATATTTGTTTTATAAGCTGATTCTGCAAAGTAACCAATAACTAAAGTTATCAAATAAATGTAATGGAGTAAAAAAAAAAATGTTTCCTCTAAAATGTACGTGGAAATACTCAAGTAAAGTACCTCAAATTCAAAATCAGTGGTGAAAGAAGTACTCAGCTCTTTTACTAAAGTAAAAGTAGCAATACCATAGAGTAGAAATACTTAAGTAAAAGACCTGCATTCAAGATTTTACGTAAATAAAAGTCCAAAAGTATTGGCTACAAACTTTACTTACAGTACAAAAAGTACTCACCGTGTAGAATGGCCCATTTCAGAATAATATATATATATTATATTATTGAATTATAATTATTCATACATTCACACACGTATTACTTTAATGTTGCAGCTGGTAAAGTTGGATCTATTATTAATTATTTTAAACTTTACTATTCTGCTCCTCCCCGGGAATCATTAGGTCTTATAGGATATTTGTATTGCATGTGCATATTGTATATTATAAATTGTATATTATAAATAACAATATGCGCATATAATAAAATATAACAAATAGTCATTATGATTAAGTTAAATATGTAAGTAATGAATTGGTATTGTGATTAAGTTATATTATAAGTAATGAATTGGTATTCTGGATTGATAACAAATTTATATTTTGATAAGGATAAATATATCAGTAATTAATTTATATTTCTATATGACACTGATTAAAGGTAATAATTATAGTTAAAATAATTATAAATAATAATAATTATAGTTAGAAAAATTTAGTAAAATCTAATTAGAGTATATGTATGGCTCAATCAGGAAGCTGGTTAATTATTAATGAATGATTTATGGAGAAGGGGTGGGATTAAATAAGTTTATACTTCTTCTCACTCCTTTTCGAATATGTAAATCAAGGCATCAAGTGTTTGACAATTTATTTTTCTTATGCTTTCATTGTATGTAAATACTACTTCTTTCTGTCTTCTATATTTATTTATTTATTTATTTTTGTTTTAAATACATTTTGAAATGAATGAAAATGAATGATTCCGCAAAGTAGTAACTTAAGTTATCAAATAAATGTAGAGTAAAAAGTGCAATATTTGCCTCTGAAATGTAGTGGAGTATAGAGTACCACATGGAAATTCTCAAGTAAAGTACAAGTATGTGAAATTAACTTGAGTAAAAAGATCCGATTAAAGATTAGAGGGCACAATAAAGGATGTAACTGTGTGATTTGTTTCCTCCCCCCATCTCTCTATTTCTATCCCATTCAGTTTATTATTGGACAAGCTTTCCTTTATGCTGCAGAGGAGCCTGCTGGCTCAGTGTGGGTGTGTGTGTGTGTGTGAGAGTGAGGGGGTGGAGGAAGAAGAGGAGGAGGAGGAGGAGGAGGAGGTGGTGATGCTACTGGTGGTGGTGGTTGTCTTTTATCGAGCTGGATGTGTTGACACGCATTTCTTCTGCTCCATCTCCATGATTAAACCGACCGCCTGGAGGAGGAGAGTCACAGAGTAGTGTGGAGCAGCAGCAGCAGAAGAGGAGGAAGAAGAAGAGGAGGGAAGCAGTCAGGAGGAATGAGAGCGACATCATCTTCACCATGCATCCGACTAGCACCACCAGCCGTCCATTTTCTCCCATCATATGAGCCCATGAGCCTCCAGTGTGTCTGTATGCTGCAGACAGGCAGAGAGAGAGCAGACCCGGCCATGACAACATAGGCCAACGCCTCGCAGCAGCAGCAGCAGCAGCAGCAGCAGCAGCTACATACAGGGAATGAAAACGCTACCAAGATGGTCCGCATCGCCAAGGCCCTGGGTTTGGTTATCCTGTGCGTCGCTGTGCTCATCCTGTCGCTCATCAGCTATGTATCCCTGCGAAAAGACAGCCTCTTTACCTCCTCCAAGTACTACATGGGAGGCCCGAGGATCATGTTCCACGCAGGCTTTAGGTGAGTGATGATAATTTCTATATGATGTGATGGAGATCATTATTGTTGCTATAAATATAAACACACACAGAGAGATATATAGAGAGAGAGGGAGAGGAGTCTGGCCTTGTGTATGCACCATTCAACCTGGATGTGAGGTGAACAACTCATCACTCTCTCTCTCTTCAATTTTTGGGCCAAATGATGCTTCCTGTCAATCAAACAGACAGAGAGCTGTCCGTGGTGCTGATGTTGTTGCCATGGGCGATGCGTGTCGTGACGTCACGTACAGTACAGTGAGGTGTACTTGTACTGTAAACGTTTGCATCATCAGCAACATCACACCCAATCTATGTGGCTCAAAAGTAAATGTAGTACTCAAGTGCTGTGCTTAAGTACAATTTTGAGGTACTTCAATCATCACTACATTCTCACTGTGCAATATCACTTTCCACTTGTGCAATTTTGTTAATATTCTGTTTATTGTCAATACTGTATATACTGCTCCTATTTTTATACTTCCTTCTATTTAAATGGTTCATATTTTGTGACACTTTGTTTACTTCTTTTTTTTTTACTGTGTTAGCTGATGCATCTTGTGTTTTTGCACTATCCCCTTTGCTGCTGTACACTGCAAATGTCCCCACTGCGGGACTAATAAAGGAATATATAATCTCTTATCTTATCTTATCACACTCAGCATAAATAAATAGTTATTTTCTTGCACTGCTCCTTTACCATTAAGCGCAGTGGATTTGCCGTCAGCCTCAGACATTGTGTTTCCTTTTGTCCTGCGTCGACCCGAGGGAGAACCTTTGGACACACAAAGAATATTTAAGGTGGTTTATTAATAAACAACAATAACAAGGGCTCAAATTAACATAACACACAACTTGCATGCATAAAAGGCTGCAAACACCGTTGCATTGCCCTAGCTGAACTGTTGTCTACCGCACTGTAAGTTACCTGAAACTACCCAGCAGGCTGATTATCTACCACTGCATATCACGACATAAACAAACTAACTCGCTTGGTAGCTGGCTCCTCACAGGCCCGACTAATGCCCTGTTTTTGCTTCTTTGTGATGCTTAAAAGTGCATTATCCTCTGCAGAGCTCGAGTACCTCACACTGTTATTAACAGCTAACAAATATAGAAACTATAAATCCTGTCTCAGTCCTGCTAAACAACCAAACAGCTGCTTGTCAGACAGCCAGCCTTGCAGTGGCTAACTAGCACATAGCTGGTGTTAACGTTACCTCTACTGGAAGGCCCGACGAGGCGCACTTCTTAGTTTAGTCCTATAATCTTTATTGCAGATTTATCTTCTCCACCGCACTACTACAGCTACTGAGCCTAAGAGCCTCGACTGAGAGTCCTCTGGTGGTAAATACACGACATTAGGTCTGCGTGCATGAAGCTTTAGCGTGCATAAAAACAGACAATAGAGAAAGCTAACTGCGTTCACACCAGGCTGGCTGACTGCTCGCTGCTCTGTTTATGTTTTGACGGTTCAGCTGCTTTTTTTTTTTAGGTTCCATTTCCGGTGTCGTGCTCGACTCGGGTTTTTTTCTCCGGAAGTTTACAGGCGAGATACGTCAAGGCCAAGTTATAATAGTAATAATAATAATAATAATAAATAATATCGTTATTAAATATTATTATTAGTGGTGGTGGTAGCAGTAGTAGTAGTAGTAATAATAATAATAATAATGATGTTTAATAACGATATTGTTGTCATTATTATTCTTATTATTCTTATTCTTATTATTCTTCTTCTTATTATTATTATTACCACTACTACGACTACTGCCACCACTACTACTACTACTACTACTACTACTACTATTAATAATAATAATAATACTAATAATAATGTTTAATAACGAGATTATTATTATTTTTACTACTATTACTACTAGTAATAATAATAATAATGTTTAATAACGATATTATTATTATTATCACTACTACTACTACTACTACTATTATAATAATAATAATAATATTAATAATAATGTTTAATAACGATATTATTATTATTATTATTATTATTACTACTACTACTACTACTACCACTAGTACTACTACTACTATTATAATAATAATAATAATAATAATAATAATAATAAATATACCTTCTGAAATTTATCACCAATTTAAAGTGGAGATTAAAGCGGTATTTATTTTATATATTTGTTCAACAAATTCCACAACAATTCATCTTTTAATGTGTCACTTTATTTTCTTAATGGATTATTTTCTTTATTTATTTTTCTAATGGCTCTGTAGCCCCTGGGGATAAATAAATGAGCTGCTGGGGACCACCTCCCATTCTCTCTGAGCATGTGTACAGTGATTAAGTAATATAGCCTATGCAACATATTAGCACAAAAATCAATAACGATGATCTTAAAACTAGATCATCACACCTTCTCCAAGACAAGGCAGCTGATTAGGCAATAAAGCCGGAATTATATATTATATGAAATTATTTGAAATTCTCATTACATCCAATCAATAAAACAAATGCTCTGACAAAAAAAGAAAAAAATCCATCAGTCACTTCATTCAGCCAACGAATGGTCTACCTACCTGTCTGTCTACCTACCTGCCTGCGTCATTGCACGTCACCAGTCTTCGACAAGCTGCTGGCTGGACAGTTGTGAGTACTAACAATAGCCATGTTCACCGTTCAAGTTCATTATGATATGTTTACGTTCATAATGGTAATTTTGGGGGAGTGGCTTTGGAAAGAAGCCTGAATGGACTGACAGTCAATGTTGCCAACTTGGCGACTTTCTGGCTAGATTTAGGGACTTTTTAAGCTATTTAGCAGCTAGTGCTGCTAAGTTAGCTTCTTTCATTGGAAAACAGGTGGCAACACTGGGCTCAGTTTTTCGGTTGAATACTTTTTTGAAATCTAGTGTATCCTCTTCTCTTCGTTTCTCAGCATTAAACCTGCAGTAGACAGTATATTTTTGGCATCATTGGGCAAAAATTCCATAATAACCTTTCAGCATATTATAATTCAAGTGTTCTGAGAGATAACTAGACTTCTGCACCTCCTCATGGCTCTGTTTACAGGCTTTAGAAAATCTAGCCCGTGACAGGAGACTTTGACCAATCACAGGTCATTTCAGAGAGAGAGCATTCCTATTGGCTGTGCTCCGGTCATGTGACCGGAACTTGACGTCCCTTCACCAGATTTCACAATGGTGGCGGCGTCACAAAATGTATCTTTTTACAGCTAAACCGTACACTACAAGATGATTCTGAAAACATTTGAGGAGAGAAATAGGCATTAACGTGACATAATATTGATCCATATTTGTTCAGCTCTGCCTAGTTTGACCATTTGGTTGGAGTTCGCGAGTGATTGACAGCCGGCTCTCATAGACAGCAGCTGGACAGCGGACCTCAGATCAGCTCTTACTGCTTGTTTTCCTGCGGTCTGTGAAATCTTGCAGGGGCACATGATTTTTTTTAGATTACCTGTTTCATGTACCACTGTCACGAAATAACGACTGTTTTATAAAAATAACTTTTTAAAATCATATTTGCTCCAATCTCGCCTAATTTAGCTTTAATGACCCGACCTTTAAAATGTATGTTTCGCCACTTGGGCTGTAAACCCAGCATTGTAACATATATTATCACCTTATCAAGCCACCTTTTTTCTTTCTTTTTCTTCACCTGTGGATGAGCAATTGAAAGTGACAAGCTGAAGCTACAGACTCGAGCAACAACAGGAGGAAAGAAAAAGATGGCGGACTATCTTGCTATGTGATAATAATGTGCTGTATAGTCTTCATGTATGCTTCTGTCATTGCCACACATTGCCAACTGCTTAATAATGTACTGTTGCTGTTGTTGGCATAATTATCTCTTTACACGTGAAATATGTCAGAGGTGAGACTTCAGTCATGGTCCAGTGACTTTATTAAATGCCATCCAGCAGTTTATAGTCCCGTGTTTTGTGGTTAATTAGCTCCAAGCACACAGCTCAAAACACCAGTCTAAATTAGGATTTGTTATATTATATTTAAATAACTTTTCAGGGCTGCTGTGGTCCTCACTCTTTCCCTCTGATTTCAACTGTGCAGGTACAACAGACTGCTTAATATAAAACTAACCACCAGATGGCGCATTTTCCACAACAACATACCTTGTGGGCAGATACAAATAATATATGAAGCTACCCAAACTGTTAAATTACACATATTGATGAGATCTGAGTGTGTGTCAATGCCAAAGGGTAAAAAGAAAGAAACAAAAACGATCATAACAAAGTCTCATCCACTCCTCTCCAATAAGATCCTCTACCACTTGTGGGACAACATATTTCACGCCTGATTATTTATAGATTAATGGATGATTGATTGAGTTATTCCACCCCTGTATCTGGAAGGAGCATAGTTGGAAACAAGTGGTATAGGTGTCTTTTTTCTTGAGGATATTCATAGGCTAACTACTGTCAGCATATGTTATTTTAAATAACTCTCTTTATCATGTGATACAATTGGCCACAAAGTCTGACTATTATTCTTATAATTGTAGGCAGATTCTGGATCCCTATGTCACCTTCAGGAACAGAAATGGGTAATTTAGTGTTTCCTTAAAACACACTTTCACACAGTTAAGATTGTTTGAAAGTGTATTAAAAATGTCAACAGTCCCCATTCATTTCAAAACTATTTCTTTAGTTAGTTAATTAAATTTCTTTTAGTTACTGCTGAAGTTGGAGTTGTATTTTTACCTGAGTTGGTTACTTGATTAACATCCTTCTTATTTCATCAGAAAAAAAACATGAAAAGCCCAAATCTTTTAGTTAGTCATGTTACTGGGTGTATATGTTTGTTTTATTTTCCTAGGAAAAAAATATTTTAAAACAACTTTGTGTGTGTGTGTGTGTGTTTTTTTAACAACAATGGAAAATCAAATTGAAAAACTAGACTCAGGAGGATTCGTGAAAAACTAAACAAGACAAAATAAATGCAATTTTTAATTTATCAGTACAAATATCCACTTTTCACACATGATTGGTTAAACTTGAAATGAATGCAACTCCAAATTCTGATGACTTTATTTTGTATTTCAGCGTATAGACAGTTTCAGGTGGGCTGGTGTTTACACGGTCCGTGGGAACTATGGAAGTCTTCAGGTTTGTCTTTGTCATTTTATTCATGAACATTATGCAGTTCTCCACTTTCCGGTGTTAATGCTAACTATAAATACAACTATAAATTCTATAAAAGTGTATTATTGTTGTATGATTTTCCAGCAGACTGGATGGAGTTGAGGACATCAAGGCGAGGAGAGGTGAACCTGAAAAACATTACTGTCTGTACACAGCTGGAAATGGCAACAGTCAAATGACATGATTTTTATGTTTGAATGATAGTGTGTCTATAATGTGTTTTTTTTTTTCTGTCTCTGTCCTCTAGAAAACGCTGGAGGAGCATCTGGAAAACTCCTGGGTGGCTCATCAGAAGCAGCTCAGCTGCCTCCAAGACGAGATTTAGCAGAGGATGCTGGACAAACTCACTGAGTAAGAAAACGCCAGTTAAGCAAAATATTCTCTCGATAGTGATTATTATCACTATTTATTGATTATTATTGTTTTTTAAGCCTCTGAAACCCGCGGGATCGCCATCAATCCCGACCAACTTCACTGTCTTTCAGAGGCCTCAGTTTTAGAGCTATGTAAAGGAACTGGTATCATATGAAACTAGAAAACCTAAGGAATCCATTGGTACCAACCATGTCATGTTAGCTTGCTCCAAAGTTAGACTAAATTTTGGGGAGGAAAAACTGGCATGTCCATTTTCAAATGGATCCACTGACCTCTGACCTCCAGATATATGAATGAGAATGTTATGACCCCTGATTGGGAGTAACAATAGCTTAAAACCCGGGGAAAGAGCGACATAAAATGTAACAATTTATTAACAATAAAACACAACGAAACCAATGGTACTAATAGAAAACTTCTTCCCAAGGAAAGCAGCACTAGTTATCTCAGAAAACTTCAGCATAAACGAATACACACGCTCTTTCCAGAATCGAGCTACCAACCTCGGCACACACGTCAACCTCTGACGTCAACCTCACACACACAGCCCACAAATGTCATAAAAGAAAGGTCATTGCATAGTATGCCATAAAAAACATAATGTAGTGAATTAAATTTAAATACATTTAATAAAAAAGTCATAGTATAGTATGTCACAAAAAATGTCATGCAAAAAGGTCAGAATATAATATGCCATAAAACAATCACAAATATCATAGTATAGTATGCCTTAAAAAAGTATAGTATAGTAGTATACTATCTCATAAAATATATACAAAAATCATAATATGCCATAAAAAAATCATCATAAAATAATAAAATGAATGGAAAAAAATGTTATAGTATAGTTTGTCATAGAAATGTCATAAAAAAGTAGAAGTGTAGTATAACATGTCGAAGAAAGTCATAGTATAGCATGTTGAAAGAAAATTAATAAAAGTCATACATATGTCAAAAAAACGTCAGAAAAAAGTCATAGTATAGTATGTTGGAAAAAGGTTTAAAAAAACCTCACAGTGTAGTGTGTTGAAAAAAGTAAAAAAAAAAAAACAATCTGTATAGTATGTCGAAAAACAGTCAAAAAAGTAAAATAAAAAGTCATATTAGTATGTCAAAAAAAGTCCTAGTATAGTATGTCTAAAATAGCCATAAAAAGTCATAATATAGTTTGTCGAAAAAGCCATTTAAAAGACATTGTATATTATGTCAAAAAAGTCATAAAAAAGTCTTAGTATAGTATATCTAAAAAGTCATTGTATGTCATAAACAGTCATTACAGTATGTTGAAAAAAGTAAAAAGTCATAATATTGTATGTCAAAAAAGTCATAAAAAGTCATAGTATAGTATGTTGACAGAAGTAAAATATGAAGTCATAGTATAGTACTGTATGTCGAAAAATTCAACTATAGTATGTCAAATAAAATCATAAAATGTCATATTATAGTATGTCCAAAAAAAGTCCAGAAAAGTTATAATATTTTATGGCGAAAAAAGTAATAAAAAGTAATAATAATATTAATAATAATAATAATAATAATAGATTGGACTTATATAGCGCTTTTCAGAAATCTCAAAGATGCTTAACATAATAAAGGGAAATACGGTGTGAGACAAACGAATAATAATACATTTTATTTATAGAGCGCCTTTCATAGTACTCAAGACACTTTACTCAACTTAAAATGATCATAGAAATCAAAACACTAAAAATATACAACACGCAACATTAATCACACACACACATTCAAAGTAGTTCTAAAAAGGTGAGTTTTGATTTGTGATTTGAATGTGGGCAGATTGGTACATTCTCGGATGTGTTTAGGGAGTGAGGCCCAGAGGGAGGAGACAGCTGTGGAGAATGCTCTGTCGTCTCAGGTCCGGTGCTTGGTCCTGAGTGGTGGAGACAGGAGTTTGGCATCAGAGGAGCGGTTGCTGCGGGAAGGAGTGTGGTGGTAGAGCAGATAAGTCATTAAAAAGTAGTAGGAAAAAATTGGGCCCGTGAAATTTGGTAGACAGATGTAACATGTGGAGATGCACAAAAAAGCCTCCTGGAAGTATACCCAAAACCCAACAGGAAGTCAGCCAATTTGAATTGTATGTGCCATTTTCGCCCATTTTTAGCGTTTTATGTGCTGTGTACTTTATAAAACTCCTCCTATAGATTTACTCAGATTGACTTCAAATTTGGTCAGGACCATCTAAATCTTGCCGTGGCGTGGCGGACAATTCTCAACATGCCTGATTTCAGCTGACATTAGGTGTTGGTTTTGTATGGTGTTTGTGGAAGGAGTACTCTTATGTGTTTTATCTCTATAAGAGGGCATTTACCATCAATAGATGTTATAGCAGAGATTGACCAATTACATGAGTTGTTGGGAAATTATCTGATACTGCAGACAGTATAGGATGTGTGCTATCGGGTTGGTATTTGCATTGTATTATCGTGATTTTTTTATACTTAAGTTATCAAGTTTTCCTTACTGATGTTACTCTTGTACAAGTTGAAGTTTATGAGCCTGCTCAATGTCTGAGGAAACATCTGGCTCCCTCACTCAGGGTGAAACAAGATGGGATCCCCCAGCTTCCTTCCTGTGTTTATATCATGAGCTTAATGACAGTGATCTACAGTAAAACCCATGACATGAGGAGGATGTCCTTCTCCCTGTCTCTGTTAGATCCCTTGATTCTTTACAATCTTATTTATAGAAACACAAACTATATGATCATTGAAACAGAGATCACAGCTTCCCAGCATACACGCCACAAAGAACTCAGATTAGTCACCTGTCAAAGCTGTTTAATCCACATGGAATGTCAGCTGAGAGTGAGAGACTGTGAGGGGAAAGGATTACTCTGCAACACACACCATTTTTCATAGAATAAATAGAGATACTCTGTATTGTTAATGATGAAATAAATGACAAAACACTGCAAAAACTGCCAACAACTTTAATAATCAGTTGATCACTTGAGTCATTTATCAAGCAAATTGTGAGGATCAGCTAATTTTATCTTTTTTATATTACTATAAATGTCCTATTTGAGGATTTGGGATTGTTGGTCAGACAATACAAATAGTTTGAAGACGGATAGAACAAGTGATGGGCATTTATAGAGTTTATAAAGCAATCATTGATAAATAATTGAAAAAAGAATCTACAGATTAAAGATACAGTGTGTAGGATTTGGCGGCATCTAGTGGTGTGTTTGCAGATTGCAACCAACTGACTGCCCCTCCGCTCACTCCTCCATTTCCGAGACTGCGGTAATGTGAGCCGCCAAGTGCAAACCTGTGGTAACGCCGTTTGCCATCCTTACCATAATAACACTACTTTAGGAGCAACAGAAGTCAGACGGCGGCTGGCGGTACCACGGTTTTGCAGTCTGTGGCTCACGTTACCACAGTTTAACAAGCGTGTCGGAGAACTGCGGTGGCCTTCAGGTAACGTAAAAATGCGAAAGGCTCTCGCTAGAGCCAGTGTTTATTGTTATTTGGTTTGTCCGTTCTGGGCTACTGTAGAAACGTGGCAGAGCAACATGGTGGACTCCGTGAAGAGGACCCACTCCCTACGTAGGTCATGGATGTATAAAAATGAACTGTATACCGGACCCCAAGATGGCTCCTATTCATTTCAATGAGAATTGCTCGACTGGCGCATACGCTAAAAAAGTTTTCTAACTTCCAGGTTTACTTCCGTGGTATGCGGCCCACTGAATATACGCAGTAGTGTTTCTCCATCTGGCCCCGCCCACGAGGTCTTGCTCGGTCCAAGGTCTATGGAAAGGAGGCTGGATCACGGGCGGACATGGCTCTTGGGTTATGGGGTATGACACATGCGAAGCTGCGGTCGTGCGTTGTGATTGGCTCAATTTCGGCAAGTGCAGGCCAGACTTTACTGCGCATGTGTTATACCCCCAAAGATATGACATGTTGATGACGCGTAACCCAGCCTCCTTTCTATAGGCCTTGCAAGCCCCCAGGAAGAGTGCCGGTAATTGATGCCAATTTTCGGTACTCCAATTTCCGTGTGCGTCACGTGATGCCATTGGGCCCAAAAAGACTTCCCATAGACTTACATCGGGAAAGAGACGTCTGTAACTCAGTGGATATTCTTATTGAGTTTAATCAACTACTCAGTATGAACACTTGAATAGCCCTTATTTAAATCATGAGGTCCTAAAAGTTGTCAAATGCACGAATAAGTAGCCGAATCCAGAGTTATTCCTCTTCCTCCGTTCATGTGAATGAGACCCAGACCGAGGCTGGAGCTATAGGGCTACATAAAATGTATTTGTGGTGTTGTTACTATGGCACACCAAAGACAATAGTTAGTGTTTATTAACTGTTACAATTAAAATGATTTTTGCTGATACTCTCAATATCATAATTCCAAAACAATTGTACTTTTTAATAATAATAATAATAAAAAAAATAATAAATTGGACTTATATAGCGCCTTTCAGAAACCCAAGAACGCTTTACAGAGGGGGCACACAAAATCATACTAATAATTAAAACAGAGGAGAAAGTATGGCTAAGTAATTTTTAAAAAAAATTTAAACAAATAAATATTTAAGAGAGTAATGCCAATTTATACAAAATATCATTAGATCTCGTGCATAACTTTATTTGATGGTCTTATAAATCATTTACCACAAAAGTGGCACATTTTAACCTTGAAATTTGGTTAACATTTGCATGCATATAAAAGGTGGAAATAACCTGCGTTGATTAAAAACACCTTCTGTCATGTCAAAAAAAAAGAGAAGTTTCACAAAGAAGACAGGGTTTTGTCCTGTAGGCCTGTTTTCATTGCATCCCGCAGGTGCAGCTATATAGGCTGCACTGGCAACTCATTTCGTGCAAAAAAGTCATAATATAACAAACCATAAAAAGGTCATAAAATATCATAGTATAGATTGCCTTAAAAAATGTATAAGGTAGTACAGCATAAAATATGTCTATCATGTCATAAAAAGTAAAAAGATGAAGATATAGTGTGTTATAAAAAAAATCCTAAGAAATGTTATAGTATAGTATGTCATAAAAAAATTAATTAAAAGAGCCATAGTATAGAAAAATCATAATATGCCATAAAAAAATCATCCTAAAATAATAAAATGAATGGAAAAAAATGTTATAGTATAGTTTGTCATAGAGATGTCATAAAAAAAAATCATAGTGTAGTATAGTATGTCCAAGAAAGTCATAGTGTAGCATGTTGAAAGAAAGTTAATAAAAGTGTAAAAAAAAAAGTCCGAAAAAGTCGTAGTATAGTACATTGGAAAAAAGGAAAAATAAATCAGTATATTATGTCGAAAAACAGTCAAAAAAGTAAAATAAAAAGTCATGGTATAGTATGTCTATAATAGCCATAAAAGGACATAGTATAGTATGTCGAAAAAGACATTAAAAAGCCATTGTATATTATGTCAAAAAAGTCATAAAAATAGTCCTAGTATAGTATATCTAAAAAGTCAATGTATGTCAAAAAAAGGTCATAGAATGATGTGTCTAAAATAGTCATAAATAGTCATAGTTTTTTGAAAAAAGTAATAAAAAAAGGAATAGTATAGTATGTTGAAAAAAGTAAAAAGTCATAATATTGTATGTCTAAAAAGTCATAGTATAGTATGTCGACAGAAGTAAAATATGAAGTCATAGTATAGTATAGTACTGTATGTCGAAAAATTCATACTATAGTATGTCAAATAAAATCATAAAATGTCATATTATAGTATGTCCAAAAAAAGTCCAGAAAAGTTATAATATTTTATAGCGAAAAAAGTAATAAATAATTATAATTAACACTTTATTTATAGAGCGCCTTTCATAGTACTCAAGACATGAAATCGGGTTAACATTTGCATGCATATAAAAGGTGGAAATAACCCGCGTTGATTAAAAACATGTCATGTCACAGTAGAGAAGTTTCCCAGAGAAGACAGGGTTTTATTCTGCAGGGCTTGCTTCATTGCATCCCGCAGGTGCAGCTATATAGGCTGCATTGGCAACTCATTTCAGAAGAAGTAGGGGGAAGTATAACGATTATTTTGCGACCACCTCTGTGGAAACATGGCAGAAGAAGGAAGGGGAAGTTGACACTACAGGCAGGCAGAGGGGGTTTCTCATATAAGCTGCAGCAGCTCAGTGCGTCCTCCAGAGGCGAAGCTGGAGTCTGGAGAGACGAGCGCTGCTGCCATCATGCCGTGCACAGCAGGCTTAAAACAAGGACAAAGTTTCTACATTGAGCATTAACCTGCTGTTTGTTTACTCACCGCTCTTCAGACAGTAACATGGAGTACTGGAGGCAGTGTGCGATGTGGCTGATCAGCTGCAACGTGCTGCCGGAGAAGCACCGTGTGACCGCGGACACGTCGCAGGTGTTCGACCTGGCTCAGACGCTCCGGGACGGGGTGCTGCTCTGCCAGCTGCTCAACAACCTGAGACCTCTCACCATCAACTTGAAGGAGATCAACCTCAGGCCACAGATGTCACAGGTACACACTCATCTCATGCTTTCAAGAGCAACTTGTGCACTGTTAAGAATTTCCCAGTAAAATAACAGTAAAGAACTGGCAGCAGGGTTGCCATTATGTTACTGTAAAATTAACATTATTATACTGTCGCTGAAATTTACAGCTTTGTACTGTTAATGAAAAATACAGTTTTTTTTATATAGCTGTTTTTCACCTTTCTTTTGCATTATCTTACTGATTTGTTTTAATGCACTATTTAGGTTGTATTTTTTTACATGCATTTTAATAAACATTATTTTTTGCCTAGATGAATAGACTTAGCAGGTTACAGACATAGGAATAGTCACACTAAATACAATTAAAGGCACTTGTTAGGAAAAAGGCTATAATAGACTTGTTGACACTTTTCCCAAAATGTCTGTCTATAGCTGGCTACAACAACATGTGAGTGAAGAACAATATAGCTAATTCACTGATTTTACAATCATGTACAATGTACAAGCCTCACATGAGCAGATCAGGTCCCAGAATTCAAGAAATACTGCATGAAACTGTTACTG
>CAKAOI010044799.1:14499-25331 GCA_916701655.1 Sebastiscus albofasciatus | reverse complement strand
ATCCTCTGATCTTTATCTATTTAATTTTCTCTCTTATTTTATACTTTATATTTATTTAAATTAATTTGTCACTATATCATTATTATTTTTATATATTTATTAATATAATTTAATATACTCATACTTGTTATAATGCTCCTTTGAACTGCTTTAACAAGCATAAAATGAATTTATGAATAATAATAAGGCATATCGTTAGTCACATTAGATATACAGTAAAACATTCACACAGACAATACAAACAAAATGATAGATAACCAGATAAAAAAAGATAAATAAATAAATAAAAAATAATCAAATTTTTAAAATTAATGGTTAATTACAGGGTTAGATATTTTTAATAATATATTTTAATAATAATATTATATATTAATATATATTAATCATTAGGTCCAATTTTTTGTCTTTGCTTAAAACACCAAAAATAACACGGTAACACTTAATAATAACCATCATTTATTTATAAATGGTAAATTGATAGTTAATTAAAGTTAGATAATAGTTATTTTACCGTTAACAAACAGCGAAATTATAATTAATAATGTTTACTAATTATTAGTAATGCTATAATTTATGTTATTTTAACCCTTTATTGTTGCACACATTATAACATTTTATAGTATTTGTTAATGATAAAGATATAATAAAGACTTTGTAAAACGTCTATAAACATTATTTGGCTGGCCATTATAAAGTTACAACTGATGATTATAATACTTTATTACATGGTTAATAAATACTTTGTAAAACGTCTATAAACATTATTTAGATGAATAATTAATACTTTGTTGATGGTTAATAATTGGTTTCTGATCCATCTATCTATGTAATGTTTATAGATGTTTGACGAACAATTTCTTAAAAGTTTACAAATCATTTGGTAATCATTAACAAATACTAAATATAGTATATAAATGTTATAATGTGTGCAACAATAAACTGTTATAATGTAATCAGAATGTAATTGTTATCGTCTCTTATCAGCTCTGATACAACAAATTATATCATTACTAATAATTAGTAAACATCATTAATAGTAAAATAACTATTAACTAAGTGTAATTAGCTATTAATTTACCATTTATAAATGATGGTTATTATAAGTGTTACCCATAACGCATTGCTGTGGATTTAACTGGTCAAATGACCTCAGCAAACCGTTCAATGTCCGTTCTACTCCTCTTCTATTTCAATAGTTATAAAAGCGGTCTCACTCTGGAGAAGAAAAAACGTACATCTCACCATGAGATTTAAAGGAATCCTTTTATAATACAGAAAAAGTACCATCAAAACCATCTGGTACTTCAGATGACTCAACACTGTTGACTGTTGCGTATCATTTTGAGTCTAATCTGAAAAGAAGGTACAAAGTTAGACGATCAGTCAAAGTGAGCTGCTTCAAAGTTGGCTGTATTTTATTACAATCTTGTTTCTTCTGCTGAAGAAACCTAAAATATTCCTTTTTAAAGGGCGCTACGCTGTGTGAATGTAGGATGATTGCAGGAGGTGAAGCCGCGGTGAAGCCCAGTAATCTCTCCTCACATTCAAAGTTTGATGAAAGATCAGAAGAAGAGTGAGGCCTGGTGAGAGGAGAGATTGAGTCACATAAAAGAAAGCTTGGGGGACATTGTATAAATTAGCTCATCCACCGTGAGTGAGTGGTTGGAGAAACGCTTAGTGAGTATATTACAAAGGTCAGTGTCATCCATTTCAGCGGGATATCAGTGGATTACATCGATCACGGCGCCAGAAATGAGCAGCAGGGAAACCAATTAAAGTTGAATATATCACTCAGTTCCACTGGGTGACTCTCCTGATTAAACAGAAAGACAGAACCAATCAGAGGTCTCGTTGTCTGCACTCTTTGTTATAAATATATATATTCTTTTTAAAAAAAGGGGACGTTTTAGTTACAGAATGAATCTAATTTGCAACACGGGGATGAAATGGAAGCGCAGCAAGATTGTAACAGTGCTGCCAGTCCAAAAATAATGAATGTCTGTCGTTAAACTATTTCAATATTCAGTCTTTCACCTCAATGTAGAGCAGTTGTGATCATAACAAATCACAATTTCTTTAATGCATTAACACACCTTGCGATTTGTAGGTTGTAGCAGGCTCAGGTTTAAAGCTAAAGTGAAGATACTGGCATCATGTGAAACTAGAAAACCTAAAGAATCCATGCAAATGTGCATATCATTTACTAGGGCTGTCAAAGTTAACACGATAATAACACGTTCACGCAATGGTTGGTACCAACCATGTCATGTCGAAGGAGGTTAAAAAATGCTCCAACATCTCCCCTTTAGAGACATGCCCACTTTATGATAATCACATGCAGTTTGGGGCAAGTCATAGTCAAGTCAGCACACTGACACACTGACAGCTGTTGTTGCCTGTTGGGCTGCAGTTTGCCATGTTATGATTTGAGCATATTGTTTTATGCTAAATGCAGTACCTGTGAGGGTTTCTGGACAATATCTGTCATTGTTTTGTGTTGTTAATTGATTTACAATAATAAATATATGCATAAAGCAAGCATACTCCGATCAGTCATAACATTAAAACCACTGACAGGTTAAGTGATAACATGGATTATCTCGGTACGATGGCACCTGGCAGTGGAGGGGATATATTAGACAGTAAGTGAACATTTTGAACTTTGTGTTGGAAGCAGAAAAAATGGGCCAGCGTGAGGATGTGAGCGACTTTGACAAGGGCCAGATAGTGCTGGCTAGACGACTAGGTTAGAGCATCTCCAGAACTGCAGCTCTTGTGGGATGTTCCCTGTCTGCAGTGGTCAGAATCTACCAGAAGTGGTCCAAGGAAGGAAAACCGGTGAACCGATGACAGGGTCAGACCCGAGGCTCATTGATGCACGTGGGGAGCGAAGGCTGGCCGTGTTGTCCGATCCAATAGAAGAGCTACTGGAGCTCAAACTGCTGTAAGAGTTAATGCTGGTTCCGATAGAAAGGTGCTGACCTAATGTTATGGCTGATCGCTGTATGTCCCGATCCGGGTCATTTAATATTGAGTATCTCCCGATACAGAGTCCCGATACAATACTTCTATTTTCCTAGATAATAACAATAATATTAGTAGCTACAGCGGCACAGTGCAGACTTATAGTGCTTTACTTTGCATCTACTGCTTATAGAGCTGTTCGCTTTTAGAGAAGAACCCGCTGTACACTACCTGCTCAGCAGAAAACCAGCAGACAGATACAATTAAAGAGCAGCTGGTGAACATGGTGGAGCATTAAGCAGCTAAAGAGACGGATATTTCCCTCAGGAGTAAGTCTAGACCAAAACACAGAGAATATTGGACTTCGATTCATCAGGTGACACAAAGACTCCTAAATGATTGATCATGTTGCTCTGTAACTGCTGGATGTGGAAATAAACTGTTTGCTAACAAGTTCACCTCAATAACTTAAAAGGTGATGATGTGTTAGTGTTGTTTCTGCTGCCAAAACATCCGTTCATCTCTTCATTCAACATTTACCAGGAATTTATATCATCTTTTCTCCTTCTTCATCTCTTTATTTTGCATCGACTCCATCCAGAGTAAGTTGAAGTCTGAACACGTGGCGGGACGTGGTCTGGCTCATTGGATTACAATCAACCACCTAACCTGATTTGGGAGCGCCCACCTGTCAGTTAATGCGGTGTGGCATGATAACAATCTCATATATAGATGAGAGATGTAACTGGAGCCTCCTGTTATGAGTCTGCTGAGGGAGATGCCTCGTCTCAACATTCAGCACAAGCATCCAGACCAGGATTGATCTCAATTCACTTTAAATTCATGAAATTAAACTGCAGTTCACACAATAATATCACACGTCTGCAATCTTTATTTTGTCTTCGTATGGAGAAAACATTCAATATCAGCTCCTGTCAAATAAATCTCCACCTCCAGAGCTCTGTTTCTTCACTGGAAGGATTCTGCATAATACATTGTGTATGCAGTATATCGTGCTATCTCACAACCCCATTTGAAGGCATCATATGCCATTCACACACTGCAATAAGATAACGACATTCTGTCTCTCTGCGTCTCCAGGTCGGTATAATCGACGATGACATATTCGAAGAGGACGAGCACTTCTTTGTGCGCCTGCTGAATCTGCGTGTCGGCGACGCTGAAGGGATGTTCGAGAGCGACGAAGTGGGTGCTGTCCCTAAAGGTCGCTTGGTCGAGCCCCTGGTCGCTACGGTGACCATCCTGGATGACGACCACGCTGGCATCTTCACGTTTAGCGAGCGCATGGTGCGGGTGAGTGAAAGCGTGGGCACCATGGAGGTGACGGTGGTGCGCAACTCGGGGGCCCGCGGCACCGTCATCCTGCCGTACCGCTCCGAGTCAGGCACCGCCAAGGCTGGGGAGGACTACGAGGACGCCCGAGGAGAGCTGGAGTTCACCAACGACCAGACCACGTGAGTCAAACTATAACTGTTATTGTTTTTTATCCACTTAAAGGGACTGTTTGTAACTTTTTAAGCGTATAAATGTACCGGGTCGGGATCCCATGCGCGCTCGCATGTGGCTGGAGTCTCTCCTCCTCTGCCTGCCTGCCTTCACTCACACACCGCGCACGTTCTCGCTGTCTCGCTCCACCTCTAGACGTCGCGAGCTCGACGCTGACTTTCGTTGACTTAACGGCCACAGGTGTCGCTGTTAACAAGCAATTCTGAAAGTTACAAATAGTCCCTTTAATTTAGCCCCGAAAAATTTTCAATTTTTATACATTTGCAGAAAAAATAAAAAAAATTATACAGAAATAAGTTTGGGAGAATAAATAAGAAATGCAAAGGGACAATGGTACAGAAATAAATTAATAAATACATTTAAAAATAAATATTAAATAAATGCAAAAATAAATAAATACATAAAAATAAAAAATAAAAACATATTTTTTTAATAAAAATAAATGCATACATAAATAAAGGGGAACATTAAATGAGTAAATAGATAAGGGAATTAATACAAAGATAGATAAATAAAGAACCAAATTAAAACAGAAATATCAATTTGTGTCACATTTTATCAATTAATTAATGGCTACATTTATTTTTAATATTTTTGCTGCATTTAATGACATATTTATTTGTTTGTTTAGCCACCTAAAAGCTTCTAAATTAAAATAAAATCAGTGAATTTCTTAGTTTCTTTTTTCTTCTTTACTTTCTTCTCCTGCTCCCACCTCTTGAGTGAATTATTGATACCGTCTCTCTCTGCCTCCTGCTTCCCTCTGCTGTGATTTACACAGCAGCTGGTCCTGATCAGACGGCAGGAGGGAGACCACCATACTCATACTGTGTGGTGTGTGAGTGTGATGAAATACTTAACTTTATTCTGCGTGTCTGCGACTGACAGTGTGTGTGAATGGACCCTCCCCTGCATACATACGTGACATTGTATGTCTGTTTCAGCAGCGTAACATAATTGTGATTGGCCACAGTGCAAATTGTTTTTCTTGGGCCCTCGACCCGTACGTAAACTCACAACCCCTCCAGACAATTGCAAAGCAGACAACTGCTATGCCACCTGCCTTAGATCAGCCCCACGGACGGCAACCGGAGCGCCAATTTTATCAACGCTAATTGAACAGCCTGCCCGGGACTCAGCCGCCACGTGTTATCACAGACACAGACTACAGTAGGTGCTCATTTTCCAACATATGAGACGTAACAATTACAGCACTATAGACTTAAATCCCTGATCCAATCCATAAAAACAAAAAGAAACCAGTACTCACCCAATAGAAGTTCATCCTACAGGTCTTGTGCTCTGTAAAGTCACATTAACGACACTTGACTTGACTACTGTAACGCCGTCTTTACTGGTCTTCCTAAAAACTGGATCAGACAGCTGCAGCTGATTCAGAACCTGCTGCTGCTAGAGTCCTCTCAGAGAGACTCTCAGAGAATTGATTTCTCTCAGAAATACTCCTGCTGGTTTACAAAGCACCAAATGGTTTAGGGCCAAAATACATCTCTGATCTTCTGCTATGTTCTGAACCATCCAGACCTCTCAGGTCATCTGGATCAGGTCTGCTTAGTGTCCCCAGAGTCACAACTAAACATGCAGAAGCAGCGTTCAGTTTTTATGCACCAAATATTTGGAACAAGCTCCCAGAAACCTGCAGGACCGCTCCAACTCTGAGTTCTTTTAAATCAAAGCTTCAAACTTTCCTGTTTGCTGCTGCTGCCTTTTATTAAACCAGATAATGATCTTATATGCTGCACTAGAGCTTTTACTCTTGTGTGTTATACTCGCAATGCTCTTGAATGCTTATGTAAAGCGCTTTAAATTGCCCTGTCGCTGAAATGTGCTCTACAAATAAAGCTGCCTTATCTTGCCTAACGATGCTGCTTAAGAACGATGACCCTTTTTATTGGAATAAGGTGGCAGCAGGCTGGAGGGAGATCGCCTGGAAGTTTCCTACTGCTGTCGGCTATATTGTGTGTCACTATCACAATATTAAATGTGTTTTCTGTTTAAAAAGAACAAACAGAGGTAGATAAGTGGTTACGTCTCCAGTCTGATCTGGAGCTCACAGCTGCTCGGTCGCCTTCGTGGTTTGTTTACATGACGTAACAGAAGTGCATATAACGGCTTCAGGGTGGACACGGAGTAGGAAGGTGATTTTTAGGCCCCTGACAGCCGCACCGGTTGCACCGTCGATATTTACACCACCGGTTTGCTTTAAGAAAAACAAAATACTAATAAGTTTGTTGTTAATTCTTTTGTTTCTGTCTTGTTTCTGTGCAGTCAGACTTTCCAGGTGAGGATCATTGATGATGAAGAATATGAAAAACATGAAAACTTCTTCATTGTGTTGGAGGAGCCACGCTGGCTGAAGAGAGGAATCTCAGGTACGTGTACATGCAGTATGTCTTTTTGACCTGACGTGATGATTTTATTTTACCTCATTATAGAAACTTTGAGGAGTAAACATGAATAAGGCGCTCCTTATAACTCCAGGAGTTGCCTGAGAATCATCACATTTTCAAGTTTTCTTCAGCATGAAAGTGATCCAGTGATGGGTGTCTACACATCCTTAGGTACATTACAACATGAAGTGCTAATAGCTAATTCGGCATAATTTTAAAGGTGACAATCTGCCAAAATTTAAACAAATATGGGATAAGAAACCAGGCCTCAAGTTGTAGATAACACATGCACAGGAGCAAAGCAGTGTCCTGCTGTGGACGGGGGCAGCAGCAAAACGGATTTTAGACACTAAAAAAATCAATATCAGTTTAAATGTACGCTATATTTAGAATATTTTCACCACTTTACCTCGCCGTCAGACAGCTTTACAGCCGACTGTTATCTGGGTTATCTATGCTCTCGCCAAAGCCACTAGACTCTGGTGTTATAAAGCGTTAGTTCGGATTCACCAAAGTCACACAATAACACAAACAAACTAACCGATCGAGGCAGCGCTAGACCCCCCGTGTTCTGCCAGATAAAATTGCTGTTTTGTTCAATGGAGTCTGGTGGCTTTGAAGAGAACATTGATGGATACAGCGGTTTCAGTTCCCTGACAGAAAGGACTGCCTGACAGCGAGATAAACCGATAAAAATATTCTAAAAACAGTGTAAACTTAAACTGATATTGATTCTTTTAGGTGGCTAAAATACATTTGTGCTGCTCAGATAATATATATATTATTCCCCTCTTCCCTAGCTTTGTATTTTGTTTGTTTTTTAACCTACACTGGCTCTAATACGCCGTCGTAGTTTAACATGTTAACAACAGCTTTTTTAATCTTTCACTTTGAATAAGCAATGCTAAGTAATGAATCCAAGTTATCCAAACTACTGCAGACGTTTGTGCTCTTTTAGTTTGTGTATTCTGTGTTTTGCTGCAGCCTTCTCGTTTCCTTTTGTTCTGTTTGTTTTGTTTTTTAGCTGCTTCAGTGACCCACTTCACCCACAGGGATCAATAAAGTTCTTAGACACATTCAGGGATCCATCCATTCATCTATTACCTGTCACTGCAGCAACACGAGCACTGAGCCGCCTCCTTATTTCTTTGTAATGTGGAAAGAGAGAAAGACACACACACACAGAGAGAGAGAGAGAGAGAGAGAGAGAGAGAGAGAGACAGGAGTGTTTATTTATACTTCAGAAGATTTTCTTAGAAGTCAGACGTCGCCGCAGCGTGTTGTTAACTCAGAAACACTCACAGCTGTCAGATAGAGGGATAAGAGGAGAGATCTTTTGTTAATGCTAAATACTACAGTGAGCTCTCTCCAGATTGTTTCTGTGAGTTTGTGTTTGCCCTTTCGTCTGAGCGTAGGGATGTACTATTAGATGTTGCTGTCGGATGTTGTGCCGTTAACTGACTACTCTCTGTTTCTCTTCACAGCTCTGCTGCTCAACCAAGGTGAGACCATCTGATTATTCCTTCTGCTTCACACCGAACATCCGAGCTTGATTTGATTTGTCAGGAAATCTGAGGAGATTATTTTCATTATTATTACGTTACAATTTCTTGAAGTCAAAGATGATGGATGGGTGATTTTCACACCCAGCGGCCAGGTTGTGTTAGTAGCAAATGTACTTGCACCCATCTGTGTGCCCATGGGCATGTTGGTCTAAAGATGAGGCTCATTGTTGGCGCATCGCTGTCTTGAGGCAGCAGAAAGCGATTGCTCCATTAACCAACATTGCTATTTAAGGGTAGGTTCACAACACGCATACATACTGCTTGTTACCCACACAGGGACGCGCTCCTCTTCTTAGAGTGAAGATACTGGTATCATATGAAACTAGAAACCCTAAAGAATCCATCGGTACCAATCATGTCATACTAGCTTGTCCCAAAGGAGGCTAAATAACGCTTCCAAATTTTGTCGAGGAAAAACTGACCTCTGACCTCAAGATATGTGAATGAAAATCAAAAATAAATTAATAAATACATAAATGACTCAATAAATAAATAAATATGTCATTAAATGTAGCAAGAATAATATTAAAAATAAGTGTAGCCATAAATGAATTGATAAAATGTGACATAAATTGATGTTTCTTTGTATTAATTCCCTTATTTATTTACTCTGCTGTTTAATTTTCCCTTTTATTTAGTCATATATTTATTTTTATGATTTTATTAAATGTATTTATTTATTTTTGTACTTATTATTTATTTATTTATTTTTGCATTTTTTTAATTTATCTTATATTTATTTTTAAATGTGTGTATTTATTTATGCACGATTTTCCCTTTGCACTTCACCCCTGTGAGTCAACGTGTGTCATCATGACGTGTCGTCCATCTATATACTGTATATACAGTCTATGGTAATGACGTACCGGAGCACCGGTGGTGAAACTTAAGCAGCATTCTGGTGAAAGATAAATGTTAAAAATATGCATTCATTTGAAATTTCCCCAAAAAATAACATTTATCCGTTGTAACTATGAAAATCATTATTGTCAAACACAATGACTCCAAATGATTTCTTATTTTTCAGATTTAGCTAAACTTGAATCTAAAGAGTGATTTATTTCCCCTTGCGGTACATTTGAACAGATGCCACCATTGTCTCTCCTGCAGCCTCTCAGGTTTAGTCTGCAGCACATTGTAACGACCTGGCTCACAGTGTTGGCTTCTCTCTTGGCCTTGCTTCAGGGGAGCCGTGGGTATTTGTTTGTTTACATTTGGATCACAGCAGAACATGGCCTATGTGAATCTCAGCCCGGTGCAGTTTGGAAATAAATGCTTACAAATGAGTCGGCGCTCCGCACTCTGGGCTCGCTCTGTGTGCTGATGCAGATGGATCACCGTGTACAGCCAAGTGGAGAGGCTTATAAGCCTGCCGGGGCTGTACTTTATCATATACATCACAATATACTTTAGTTTTATTTCTGCTTTTTATGACTATTTGGGAGTCTTGTGTGTGGGAGGCAAAAGACAGAGTATAACTTGAGTTCTGATTTGGTTATGTGGAAATTGGTCTTGGATTTAATACAAAACGGAAGAGAGCAGAAGACAGAATGAAGTAAACATCGAGGCTGGGATACCTTTATTGATTTGTGCAGCTGAATCTATCAGAGCGCCTCCTCCCCGGCTGCTAACTAGCAATGCATCGGTTTGAGGTCAGATTAGTTCTGAGTAGGACTGTCAATTCATTAAAATGTTCAATCGCAATTAAATGCATGATTGTCCGTAGTTAATCGTGATTAATCGCAAATCAATCACATTTTTTCAACTGTTTGAAATGTACCTTAAATGAACATATACATACATTTGCATAAAGCAAGCTAAAAAAAAAAAAGCAGATCAAAAATGTGTGATTAATTTGTGAGAATAAAGTCACAACTTTACAAGAAAAAAAGTCGGAATATTACGAGAATAAAGTCATAACTTTACGAGAATAAAGTCATAACTTAACAAGAAAAGAGTTGTAATATTAGGAGAATAAAGTCATAACTTTATGAGAATAAAGTCACAACTATGCAAGAAAAAAAGTCGGAATATTACGAGAATAAAGTCATAACTTTACGAGAAAAAAAAATCGTAATATTACGAGAATAAAATCATAACCTTACGAGAAAAAAAAGTCGGAATATTACGAGAATAAAGTCATAACTTAACGAGAAAAAAAGTCGTACTACTTTATTCTCGAAATCTCTGATTTTTTTTTCCCTCAATGTGGTCCTAATACTCCGTCGTAGTATATATATGTATATATATTAAATAGAAGAACATTAACTCTATGAATCACACTGAATCACTTTATTCAAATTGAGGATTTTGTTCGAGGATTCATAATCTTTTTTTAATGGTGATGGCGTTTAGAAGTGGGGGGGGG
>CAKAOI010044799.1:0-14479 GCA_916701655.1 Sebastiscus albofasciatus | reverse complement strand
TGTGAGAATAAAGTCACAACTTTACAAGAAAAAAAGTCGGAATATTACGAGAATAAAGTCATAACTTTACGAGAATAAAGTCATAACTTAACGAGAAAAAAGTTGTAATATTAGGAGAATAAAGTCGTAACTTTATGAGAATAAAGTCATAACTATACGAGAAAAAAAATCGTAATATTAGGAGAATAAAGTCATAACTTTACGAGAATAAAGTCATAACTTTACGAGAAAAAAAGTCGTACTACTTTATTCTCGAAATCTCTGATTTCCGTCGTAGTATATATATGTATATATATTAAATAGAAGAACATTAACTCTATGAATCACACTGAATCACTTTATTCAAATTGAGGATTTTGTTCGAGGATTCATAATCTTTTTTTAATGGTGATGGCGTTTAGAAGTGGGGGGGGGCTTCAAGTAAAATAGTTTGGGAACCACTGAGCTCAGCAGCCAACCAACCAAACGTTAGTGTTTACACACTTTCCCTCTGTAGATCCACCTCTCTCATCTCTCTCATCTCTCTGTGTTGTTGTTTCTCTGCGTCCTCACACACACTCAGATATCATCCATCTGTCATCCTCTCATGTCCCTCTCCCACACTGTGTGTGAGAACACACACTCACAACACACACACATATACTTCAGACTTGTGTTTTGTTGATGCAGTGCAGCTCTGAATAAAAACGCTGACTCACAATCTATTATTGATAGCGGTAGAACTTGGAAATATGTGTGACGTGCACTTTAGTTTCACCGTTGGTGTCCTTGTTGTTGTTTCCTTCACAGAGGGGGCGGAGGGGCAGATGAGCGCCGAGGAAGAGGAGGCTCGTAGGATAGCTGAGATGGGGAAGCCCATCCTGGGAGAGCACAGCCGCCTGGAGGTGGTCATCGAGGAGTCGTACGAGTTCAAGGTGCACCATTCACTTATTCATTTATGTTTCTTACGTGGTTTCCTCAGGAGGAGGAACAGCAGCTGTAAAAAGATGCCAATTTATTCCAGTGATTGTTTTTTATATTGTTTTCAGTTATAATGTCCTGAAGATAAATGTGTGGATGATTTATTGGTGGTTAGATTCCAGTGGTGGCTACGTGATCATATATACTGTATATATATTTAGGGAGACAGAGAGAGACAGAGAGTGTTTGTAATTTCAAGCTAAAGCCACATACCAGAGCAGGAATGTTCACACTTGCAGAAACTGCTTTTATGGAGGTCTGATCTGTGCTTTTCTGGACATGTCATATAATCCACCTTTACATTATCTCTCTCTCTCTGTCACACCAGTGAACCCGGGTCCTAACCCTCCCAGAGAGCAGGTCTAATATGTGTTTGAATTATTGAAAATGCTGGAGTTGCCCTCGACGCAGCAGATAGCTTGAGGCATGCAGAATTCAAA
This sequence comes from Sebastiscus albofasciatus, assembly GCA_916701655.1. Lineage (NCBI taxonomy): Eukaryota > Metazoa > Chordata > Actinopteri > Perciformes > Sebastidae > Sebastiscus > Sebastiscus albofasciatus. The sequence continues at coordinate 13,079 of CAKAOI010044799.1, read as the reverse complement.
CTCTGATGGCGTGCACCGAGCGCTGCTACAGTACGTCTGCCTCTCAGGCCTCGCCGCCCTCCCCCCTGGGCGCCGACAGCAAAATACGAGCAATCCAGATATTTGAAATGTGCATCGAGCTCACGTTGTAGTTTAAGCAAATAGAAGCAAAATGAGTTTACTGGCACAGCCTCAATTCACATACGGTCCAACACACACACACACACACACACAGAAGATTGTTATATTGCTAATCCATCTGTTTTAAATAGCTCTTAAGAAAATTAAAACAATGGAGTCTTAATTAAAAAGTTCCCTCATGTGTGGTTAAATCATGTGTGCTGCTTTACGAGCGGCACTGAGGGAAGGACCGGGTTGTTTTTATGAGTCTGCGTGAAATGCACAGAATAAATGATTTAAATATCATATTGTCAGCAGCACTCGTTGTATGTAATTGGAGCAGTGGGCGTTTCAAAAGCCCAGAAATCACAGAATTAAGCATCCAGTAAATAAACAACACCACTGTTGTTGTATATCTGTTGTCACAGTAAGCAGTGGAAGCTGGTCGCTGGCGTCAGCAGGTTAAAGTTACATTGAATATGCGTGTGTGTGCATTTCCTTCCCTCTTTTACACTTTCTCTAAATAACATACAAATGAATTACACCAACACATCAAACATCCGCCTGAATTTGAGCCAATTAAACAGCAGCAGAATGGATTGTTGGAGAGTTAATTACAGAAGGGGAGAAACAAACAACCTCAACAAAGGAGATGAATGAGAGCCCGTCGTTCTGTCGTCACTCCAAAAACAGTCCAACAAAACAATCTATATTTTCATCCTTATTTGATTATGAAGTCAATAGACCCCTGGTGGATATATTGACTTTGTCTCTTATGATTTGCGGGTAGCGAGAACCAACTGGGGTATATAATGCAATTCTGCATGATTGGCATTTAGATTTAGTACACCAGAGATCAATGTGGGTGGACTGAGGATCTCTGTGTGGTGGGTCGGTTTTATGGTCTCCTCATTTATGTATTTTGGAGCTAAATAGGCCAGATTGGAGCAAATATGATTAAAAAAAAAGTTATTTCTATAAAACGGTCACTATATCATGATAGTAGTGCATTAAACAGGTACCCTGAAAAAAATCATGTGCCTCTGTGTCCTCCGGTGCTCCTAACGGCATCTGCAAGATTTCACAGACCGGAGGAAAACAAGCAGTCAGAGCTGATCTGAGGTCTGCTGTCCAGCTGCCGTCTATGAGTCAGCTGTAAATCACTCGCGAACTCCGACCAAACGGTCAAACCAGGCAGCGCTGATCAAATATGAATCAATATTATGTTACAGTAATGCCTATTTCTCCCCTCAGATGTTTCCAGAATCATCTCATAGTGTACTGTTTAGCTGTAAAATGAGAACGTTTGTGAAATCTGGTGAAGGAACGCCAAGTTCTGTTCACATGACCGGAGCACAGCCAATATGAACGTTCTCTCAATGAAATGACCTGTGATTGGTCAACGTCTCCCGTCACGGCTAGATTTTCTAAAGCCTGAAAACAGAGACATGAGGAGGAGCAGAAGTCTAGTTATCTCTCAGAACTCTGAAAATATACTGCGTACTGAAGCTTTAATGCAGCTGCGGACCATTTCTATCGCAGAGTTCAAAGGGTTAAAAAAAAGATGGAAGTGCCTGATTCCTCCAAATATCAGTAAAACCCGACTGGTGGTGTTTCAGGTATGAAGTGTGAGGGACAGACGCTGCCCCCCTCTCTCCCACTCTGCAGCCCTAACAAGCTCCGCCTCACCTGAGTGACTCTGTCACCTGTCCTCTGCTCTGATTGGCCACTAATGAAGTGTGTTTTGTGCCTCTGATTGGCAGAGCACCGTTGACAAGCTCATTAAGAAGACCAACTTGGCGTTGGTGATCGGCACTCACTCCTGGAGGGAACAGTTTGTGGAGGCGGTCACTGTCAGCGCAGGTGAGCTCTCTGTGTGTGTGTGTGTGTGTGTGTGTGTGTGTGTACGTATTACTGGAGTTGACAAACAGCTGTCTTAAAGAGACACCCTTTAACTACACACTCAGCTACTCCTAACAGCTGCTGTAAGTGTGAATCACTGCCTTGTATAGATGGATTACCTGAACTTTATCATTCATTATTACACGGCTGTGTTGAATACTCGATTCTGATTGGTCAATCGCGCCGTTCTGTGGTCTGTTATTTATGTATAACAGACCATTGCTATGTATAACAGACCGTTGTCAGTGTGTCAGTGTGCTGACTTGACTATGACTTGACCCGAACTGCATGTGATGATCATAAAGTGGGCATGTCTGTAAAGGGGAGACTCGTGGGTACCCAGAGAACCCATTTACATTCACTGATCTGGAGGTCAGAGGTCAAGGGACCCCTTTGACAATGGTACAACAGTCCATTACCAAATAACCACAGATCATGACTCGCTGAAGGGCAGCAGACCACGTACCACCTGTGTCCTTTGAGTCAATAAAGCTCATTAACGACAGATGAAAAGGAGTTTCACCTTCAACCTGCTTTTGAGTTAATGTCATTGGGAAATATTGATTAGGTCTAATGGCAGTCATTGCATGTCCTTATTCTACCATGAGGGGTTGGTGGGAGGCGGATTTGTAATTCCAGGTCACCATCTAGTGGAAGCAACAGTTCACTGCAGACAGTAAATATTCCACTCTGCTGTGTTTGGACTTTAAAGTCTGTATATTTAATCTGTATGAATCCTGATGTTTGTACCAGAGCTGTGTCAGTGTGTACTGTGAAGTAGTTTAGATGAATGTATTAAAGCTCTAATCTTCTCCGTGATGTGGTCTAACGTCCCTCCTGTATTTCTCCCCTCAGGTGACGGCGACGATGACGAGGAGGGTCGTGAAGAGCGTCTTCCGTCTTGTTACGACTACGTCATGCATTTCGTCACCGTCTTCTGGAAGGTTCTGTTCGCCTGCGTGCCGCCCACAGAGTACTGGAACGGCTGGGCCTGCTTCTTAGTCTCCATCAGCTGCATCGGCCTCCTCACCGCCTTCATCGGAGATTTGGCGTCACACTTCGGCTGCACCGTCGGGCTCAAGGACACCGTGACTGCTGTGGTGTTTGTGGCGTTGGGAACATCTATTCCAGGTGAGTGAATATCCTCCTTCACTGTGTGAGAAGGTGACACGGGTGACATTAGTTCAGACTTAATGATTCTCACAAATCACCGCTTGGTCACATGGTGCGGGTTACCATGGTTACGCGCCCCAACCGGCAAGGAAGCTCTCAAGAAGTGACGTCGTGAATTACAGCTCAGTGCGTCCCAAAAAACGTATACTACTGTTTATTATTCACACACGAACGATAGCGCACGTATTGGATACGTACTGCATAGTGTGTGATTTTGGATGTAGTTTATGTGAATGACATCAGCTGACAGGAAGTCAACTTGGACCCAAGCTGTTACCTAGCAACGCAATACCGTTGATACGGTCGGTGTGTTTACTCTCTCTGCCTCTTTCTCTCATTTCAGACACCTTTGCTAGCAAAGTGGCCGCCATGCAGGACCAGCACGCCGACGCGTCCGTTGGTAACGTCACCGGTAGCAACGCCGTCAACGTGTTCCTGGGGATCGGAGTGGCGTGGTCGGTGGCCGCCATCTACTGGAGAATCAAAGGGAAGGAGTTCAAGGTGGACCCGGGCTCGCTGGCCTTCTCCGTCACCCTCTTCACCATCTTCGCTTTCATCTGCATGGGGGTGCTCCTGTTCAGACGCCGGCCCTCCATCGGCGGGGAGCTCGGCGGCCCAAGGGGGGCCCGCCTCGTGACCAGCCTGCTGTTCCTGGGCCTGTGGTTCCTCTACATCCTCTTCTCCAGCCTGGAGGCATACTGCCACATCAACGGCTTTTAAAAAGGAGATGGAGGAATATCACACAGCAACACACACATACAGTTTACAGTCCACACAGTACGACATGAAACAAGATTCATCTGTTTGATCGGGCTCACTGCAGCCTGGAAGTATCCTGGTCTTTGATGCAGGGATACTAAAACACTTCAGATACATGTTCATACACACACACACACACACACACACACACACTATATGTAGGCATGTGTAAACAGATCATAACACACACAGTTACAGGCATGACGAAGGGTGAGAGGAAGTGTTAGCGAGGGGCGAGACGTGTGAGTACAGAAAAGTTACTGCAACAAAGTTAGCAGAGAGAAAGAGAGTGAAGTTGAGATGTTAAAGGTGAAAAGAAAGTCAGGTCAGCCAGGTAGGATCAGACCACTGAAACCCGTTGCACACCGGACTAAATCTATCCATCTGAGTTGCATTGAAGGAACAACAACAACAAAACCTGTCCCCTCCTCTAAATGTCCATCTTTACTGGTACATCTTCTTCACTGAGGAGGCGGAGCGCTGTGTGAAAAAAGGAGTGAAATGTTTACAATAACATGAAGTTTGTTTACTACGGGAGGTGATTTTTGTCTAATACACTGTATAGATGAAGGCGCTCCACACGCGCTGTAAATAGTAAAAGAACAGTGTACTGTACATATAGAGTGTAGTGTTTTCAGTAGGCAGACGCTGACGACCACTGACGAAGTTAGAGAGGGTGGAAATACGTAGCTACTAGTCTGTATAGAAAGTCAAATTACAACGAAAAGAAAAGAAAAGATGACAGTCAGGTCTCAATGTTTTTAAAATCCACTGGAACGCCACAGATCCTAAACATTAGAAGATAGTTCATTGATTGAGTATTAGGCTCTGTTCGGACCTCGTATTAACATGCGTCCTGAGTTTACGATCACATTAGGGTGACCAGATCCTGACAAACCCAATGTGGGACAAAGAGTATGTTTATGTGGGACAATGTGGGACAATGTGGGACAATGTGGGACAATGTGGGACACGTTACCAAGGCTGAGAGGTAGTCTACAATTTTGATATAATGTCTATCTGACTTAAATAATAAGCATTTCTATTCTGCCCCTTATCTTGTAACATCTCTATGCTTTGCCCGAATGCATCCATAGATCGTCTCTTTTTGAGCTGCACGTTTCTTGTGACATTCACATGAACTGTGTCGCTTCATGTCGTCGTGTGAAACTGAAAAACAACTGGCAAATTTCACAAAAAAACTGAGAGAATCACCTTCCACCAGCTTATAAATACTTAGAAGTAGTTTCACAGTCTTTGTTGTAGCTGCTCTTCTTTTTCTTTGCCGTAGTTTCCATCGGTTTCCGTCTCGTGTGCGTTCACACCTGTACTTAGAGCTGTCCACTTGTGATCCGATCACTCAGGACGCATGTTAATACCAGGTCTGAACATGGCCATACCTGAACAAACAAATAGATGATACGTTGGTGAAATAAAAGTTTATAAAGAGCCATACCTCTCCAGCATCCTGCGTTCCAGTCAGGTGTGTCTCTTTACCGGACGGTTTCCATGGTAACCTCTCTGACACAGAGCTTTGTATATCAAACTGACAGATTATTATTTATTTATTTTTTGCATGTATAGCCAGAGCTATCTTCACACACTAAGTCACAAATATACTCTGTAAAAGGGAATGATCAGAATCCACCTGTAAATTACATCCATGCGTTTGTGTGTCAGCTGATGTTCAATGTTCCTGTGTGAAGCTGACAGGAAGGAGGAGGAGCGGCGTTTGGTCTGAGAGGAACAAAAAGGACATTTTCCTCCTCAGAAGGACCAAACGGAGTGTAATGAAAACACATGTGGACGCTTTGTTCAAGGCTTTTTGCTCCTTCCAGATGGACTCCAGTCAGTCGTCACCGTGTCGGACTAATCCACTACTGCGGCATGTATCCTGACAGACTCATCCTTTACCTTTTAGTGACAGCAGCACGGTCACACAGACATGCATGGATGGTCCAACAGGACTCAACAGTGTTAGTTAACTTTCAAGAGTGAAAAGCCAGTAAATTACAATTTAAACTCATCAGTCACAGTTAAATTAGGACGCAGGATGCCAGTCTGATGCTTCAACATGGCTCCCATACAATGCCTTAAGGACACCTCTCAAATCAAAATCTAGTATTCGAGCTTTCAGCTGTACAAAGCTGCACTTTATCTGATGTAACTAAAACATACTGTGTTTTACTTTAGTCGACAAACTATTAGTGTGCAATACATGCAGGGAGATTCACTGGAAGAAGTCTGTGAACTGGTTCAGCTGACTAACTGGATCATCATGTGTCTTGTCCTGTGGGAAGGGACTGTTGTAATGTGTCCCATCCATCTGAGCTTAGAGCACAGTACGAGTATCAGACCTGCTAAAAAGGACTCTCCGTTTTTAATGGAGTCTGCACACTGTTTAAAAGAACTAACTGACTCTCATCTATCTAATGTTCTCCAGACTTTGTTTACAGTCTGTAGGTCAGCAGCAGACAACGCTTCACTCTGCAGACAGCTGTGTCATTGTAGCTTTAAAGGGGACGTATCATGCTCATTTCCAGGTTCATACTAGAACATGTTTACATGCTTTAATGTTCAAAAAACACATTATTTTTCTCCTACTGTCTGTCTGAATATAGCTGTATTCATCATCTGTCTGAAACGCTCCGTTTTAGCCATAAACAGTATATAAGACGTAGACGCAGTCACGACGTCACCCATTCGACCAAAACGTTACAATTAACTTTCATGAACTGCAAACACACCGTGAAAAAGTTAAAGACCCAGACACATCAAGCCGACGTCAAAGAACTAACGGCGATGAAGGCCGACTGTTGTACCTGAACACACCGCATGACGACAGCCGACGGCCAGTGAACAAGTACGTTCTGCGAACCGGAAGACAAAACCTGCTCTGATTGGCTTGTGAGAAGAATCTGGTACTCCAGATACCCAAATGTGTGTGAACAAGCACTGAAAAAGTTCATGATATGTCCCCTTTAAATCAAAGGCAGTTTCTATAGTCACACTACCGTAGGCTGTTCTCAGTGCCCTTCGAGGCATGTATGTGCTGCTCAGTATTGCACGGCAGAGTTGGAACATGCAGTAAAATGTTCACAAGCTACTGAAACTACTGGCTGCTAGATAGACCGTAAAATCAACTGCAAACCAGTGAAAACTGCTGCGGCTCTGAGGAACATAAAGCTGAGACGTCAGCGCATGAAAACAATGTCATAGCTAAGGTAGCGAGCAGTGTGCAGCGTCATAGTACGATAATAAAAATAGTTAAGCAACCTTTTTTCTACATGAAGAAGAGTTATAATTACTGTAATATTCACTGCCTAATATCAGTCACATTAAATGCATCGGCTGCGTTACTAACATTTCACCCACAGATGATGAAGTGCTATACAAGTGGAGTTTGTTCTTACACTTACACAAAGATTCGATTCGTTTACCCTCGACTAACTATACTTTGTAAACTTTCTAAAACAGATTTTGTATCTTTTCCTTGCAGATATAGCCAAGGTAGATTTTTTTGTACTTCTAAACGATGTCTTAGAACAGCATCACTATATACGATCGGTAGTTGTAGATTACGTCGTTAGCGGATTAGATTTTGATATATTTTCCACAGCGAGGAAGCTCCCCCCTTCAGAACAAACAGTGAAGTGTCTCCTAACCAACATAATCCCAGCTAATTTACTGTTTGTGTTTTATGTATAAGATTATTTATTTAGATATTTATTTATTTACGAGAAGATTATTTATGTATGGGTAAACTGTGCCGCAGGTCCTTGAGGTGAAAAAAGAGTTCAAGGAGTGGATGTGCAATACAGAAGAACAATTAACACATTTTATTTTGTTAGTAGCTGTGACGAAAGCTCAGTTCACTCAACGTTTTCTGCTCCAGTGTTCGTTGTAACCCTCCGCTGACGTACATGTCTTCATTCAGTTTTTGAGTGTAAGTAGCATGTTTACATGAAGAAACAGTGGGGAACATTGCCAGTATAATTGTCAGTCTCGGGTGGAGCTAAAGAAGGAAGTGTTTTGTAGATATTACCGGTGGCTGTGAGGTTGTAACTAGTCTACTCACTAAACACACTCACAGGTCTGCTTGTGTGATCTCTGACTGGGTGAGGATGCATCAGCAGCAGGTCGTGGCTCAGCACCCAAACACAGAACTGTCTACAATGTCCGGACAATGTTCCTTGTTTCCATGAACTTCCGTACTAACTGTCTGGCTCCGGCCTTTGCTGTTCTGTAGCTAGATGTGATGCCTCCCCCCCATCCAGCCTCTCCTCCTCACCCTCCCCGGTGTGTGTCTGTGTTTGCTTCCCCTCCGTGTTCCTCTGCAGATGCATGATGAACCCCCGTGTATGTGTGTTAGCAGCATGGTCTACTGTGATGGACGCCTATAGGCATATTTTACCGGGTTGATCGCCCCACCGTTTGAATCCCAAACACCAGAAACTCCATACAGATAGAAACATACTGAAAGAGAGAGAGAGAGAGAGAGAGCATCTATGGACTGCTGATTTTCCCTTCAGAAGCTGTGAAAAGAGAGCGTGCTCTGCCTGCAACGAGCAACATCCCAGGTCATCTTTTTGTTTGTTGGTGTACGATATTTCCGTGTCTGTGTTAGTGTTCCCCTTCCTCTTCCTCTTCTTCTTCCTCTTCTTCTTCCTCTTCCTCTCTTGTTGTCCCATTCGCTCCCTCCCAGGTCTTGCTCTTCAATGTGTCTCTGTGAAGTTTTTTCCTGTGAAAAATTTCTCTCTCTGCCTGAAACCTTTTATAGGGAAATAATGACTGAGTTACTACTATATCATGTGATAGACATAAACATTTATTCAATACTGTACTAAATTATTAACTGAAGATGAAGAAGTTTTTTTTTTAATGAAATGCAGAAAAAAATTCTTTGAAAAAAAACTTGTTTTTGAGAACATGGCATGAGGTGTAATGTGTTACTGAAAGAAAAATGAAGGTCTTTAATTAAGTGAAATTGACCTTATTTGAATATAGTTTATTTATTTTCAAGGCGTAACGTGTCTGAGTCGTTATTTCTGCACTGAATGAGCATTAAAAACCCAACATGGAGGGAGTTTGAGAGCGCACTTTACAGGTTAACCCTCTGAGACCCACTTTGCTGTCTTCCAGAGGCTGTACAGTGGCAGGTTCACTTTTAGTTCAGGAGGATAAATAACGCTCTGGGCTAAATTTTGCCGAGGAAAAACTGGCATGGTCATATTCACAGGAGTCCCTTGACCTCTGACCTCAAGATATGTGAATGTAAATGGGTTCTATGGGTACCCACGAGTCTCCCCTTTACAGACATGCCCATTTTATGATAATCACATGTTTGAATGCAGTATAAATGTGTTATTTTCTTCTATTCTAAAATGGTGTATTTGTAGATTTCTGCAAACTGGGGTCCCTAAACAGTCTTGAATTACATTAATTGGGTATCACTGTAAAGCTGAGACTCTTGTGGATCCAATGAGCCCAACTGTATTCATGTGTGATGATGTCAGTCCCCATAGGAGACATTTCATTGTTGTGAGAAATTTTTTTTTAAACTTGACCTCACTATATAAAATGAGCTGTGGTGACCTCTAGGATAATCACAGCCTCATGAAACTTTACAGCCACAAACTAGAGACCTAGAGCATTCAGAGGATGGATGTCTTTCCTAGCTAGATTGACAATAAGGGGCTTTCTGAGCAGTTTACACAACAGAAGCGCTCGCCATACAATCGCCAAAAAAATGCAATTCTTGCAGAAATCTCTAAAATGTCAAAAGTTTCTGATACCAAAAGGAGTACGTGTAATATATAGATTTTGGGTGTCTTCCCACTAACCCAGGGGTCAGCAACCTTTACTATCAAAAGAGCCATTTTAGGCAAAAAAAACAAAAAAGAATTCCGTCTGGAGCTGCAAAACGTTTGATCATTGTGATGAAAGTAACACAGTTTATAGCCTAAGTATATAGTATATAAGTCTAATGCAGTGAGGGCCCAAGAGACAATGTACTACGGAGTATTAGGGCCACATTGAGGGAAAAAACATCTGAGATTTCCAGAAAAGAAAAAGAATAAAGTCGTAACTTTACGAGAAAAAAAGAAAATAACACGTAAAATTACTACTTTATAATATTATGACTTTATTTTCGGAATATTACGACTTTTTTTCTCGTAATATTATGACTTTATTCTCGTAATATTATGACTTTATCCTCGTAATATTATGACTTTATTCTTGTAATATGACTTTTTTCTTGTAAACCTATGACTTTATTCTCGTAATATTATGAATTTATTCTCATAATATTATTACTTTATTCTCAAAATCTCAGATTTAATTTTTTTTCCTCAATGTGGCCCTAATACTCCGTCATACCACACAGACCTACAACAATGATAAATAAGAATGAAAATGTAAACAAAACACAGTTATTCATTTCCATTTTTATAAATCCACAGGGAGCCACTGGAGAGAAGCCACAGGTTGTAGACCCCTGCAAATGTTATTTAATATACTAACTAATTAGTATTACTAATCACGTGGCTTGTGTGGTCACCACATATTTTATAAGAAAAGATAAGATATTCCTTTATTAGTTATATGAGTTATTCTTGTATGTCTTGCATAATGATCTTGTGAAGCACTTTGTGATGTATGTCTGTGAAAACTTTCTTACTCACTTACTTAGTGAGTAAACTGTTGCATAACACAGTCCGAAGCTGAGCTCCCTGATTGGCTGATTGGTGGAGGTGGAGGTGTACAGCTCATTTACATATCAGGACCACCGGCCATTACCACGACGGATCATCCAGGACTCCTCAGAGATGAGTTTTATCTTCATGTAAAGAGACTTTTCTGACATCACGACGTCTTTGGGTGAGTTAGTTTACAAATTCATATCTTTTTTTATCATGTCAGACGCTTTTCATGCCAACACAGTCTATTTAATAGAACTTTTGACTTGTTTTAGTGTTAATGGCGTCACCTTCGTGATTCTAGTTTCATCCTCAGGTGTGTCTCTAACGGTAATTAAGGCTTTTCTGTGGTTTTATAGGTCACAATTTAGGGCCCAGCCAGTTACACCTTAACCATGGATGTATGAAGAGAACTAGTCTGTTTAGGAAAACTTTACAATTTAATTAATATATCGCACAAAACGATGACAAAAACTTTGTTCGTGTCAACTTGAATAAAGTTTTTTGGGTTGTTTTTTTTAACAGGGCTGCTTGTTGTGTTAATTATCCAGCAGAGGGTGCTATAGTATAGCAGGCTACAAGGACCTGAATATAACCAGGGATGTATTAAGTATTAATCTCGAACATCAATTACAGAGAACAACAGAAAATAGATAATGATAATAATAATATTAATAATAATAATAATAATAATATAATATATAGTGTGTATATATATATACATATATATTAATAATAATAATAATAAAAGATAATATATATAATAATAATAATAAAAGAGAATAACAGTAGTACACACACGTACACACACGTTGATAAATAATTATTTTTGTTTAATATAATTGAAAAATGGAAATAAAAGCTGATTAAAAAATTTTTTTGTAACTTTCTGGGCTGATAGAAGGGTTTGATATTCGGCGCATGCGCAGTTCATTACTCCGCCTCCAATGCGGAAGTTGTAAATGTTTGTTGTTTCTCTGGTTTAATGATTGTTTAATGTTTGTTAAAAACAGATTGTCGTATAAACGAGGTTACTGGTCAGTAACGACGATGATAGTTGTGATTCTATTCTGACTAGTTTAACTTAGATTAACTGCTGATGTGTTTTATTTACGGAAGTTGTCATTTAATAGAACTACAGGCATCTAACGCGCAGTGCATGACGGGAAGACAGATTATAACCCGCGCTAAATGTTTTAAACGTTTCTACAGCGCTTTTACACCAAACACATCGAAAAGATGAAACTGTTGTGATTATTTAACAAGTAATCACATTCACTTCTGATCATTGATTTAGATCTGATTTATTTAAGGTTAAAACCGTCACAGAGATCAGTTCCTCTCAGAATCAGTCCTCTGTCTCTGACGTGCACAACTCATACTTACCTGGCAGGGGAGATACCATGATCATGAAGGTGGTTCACCCATGGCGAGGCTAGACCATTGCACTATCGGTCTTTGCTGACCCGTGCGAATTCCCCAAATGTGGGAATCTCGACTGCATAATTTGTGGTAGTGGGGGACTGCGTCCGCGCTCTCCCCCGACATACATGTTAAAGACATATGAACTAGAAAGCAGAGATAGCACTACTGTTGGAGAGAGTGATTGTGTTACATGAACTGCAGTACTTATGAACAGTAAGAAGGCAGAGGATAAACTGACTATTGTCCACTTCAGGTTGCATGTTTTTGTAATGACACATGTTTTGAAATCTTCTGAAGGTCGACAATCTGCTGAAAAAAGAAACTAACGCATGAATGCATTATGTTGTACAGACAGTAATCGTATCGTAAATTCGTGAGCCTGGTTTGATAGCTCAGGGTCAGGGTTTATGCCCTTTTCTATCAATAGGAAATCATTGGAGGGAGGAGAGAGGAAAGCCCAGTTGGTGCTGAGGCATCATGAACCATGCCCGGCCAGTTGAGGACTTTTTTTGTTTATCCATGTTACACTCACCGGCCACTTTATTAGGCACACCTGTTCAATTGCTTGTTAACACAAATGGCTAATCAGCCAACCACATGGCAGCAACTCAATGCATTTAGGTATCTAGACGTGGTGAAGACGACATGCTGAAGTTCAAACCGAGCATCAGAATGGGGAAGAAAGGGGATTTAAGTGACTTTGAACGTGGCATGGTTGTTGGTGCCAGACGGGCTGGTCTGAGTTTTTCAAAAACTGCTGATCTACTGGGATTTTCACGCACAACCATCTCTAGGGTTTACAGAGAATGGTCCGAACAAGAGAACAGATCCAGTGAGCGGCAGTTGTGTGGACGGAAATGCCTTGTTGATGTCAGAGGTCAGAGGAGAATGGGCAGAGTGGTTGGAGATGATAGAAAGGCAACAGTAACTCAAATAACCACTCGTTACAACCAAGGTATGCAGAATACCATCTCTGAACGCACAACATGTCCAACCTTGAAGCAGATGGGCTACAGCAGC